>JARYHS010015761.1:0-14394 GCA_031002005.1 Vandiemenella viatica
AGGGTTACTAGGTTAAGGCAGCCACGATGGAAGTGCATGCACGGCTGATCAAAACTCTGTCACGCGGCAGCCGAACAATTCTTCTGGGTCTCCAGCCAAAAATATCACATGCGTTCACATTTTTTCCTTTTTTTTATCAAAAAATTTATTAACAGCTTATTAGTTTAAATAAAAATAAAAACACTAATGAACATTGCTTGAAATGGTTTTCAGAATAAACACATCTTAAATGACTGCAGAATTATTAGGGAATTAATTTTGTGGACATGCTTGTTACCAACGTGTGTATAGGTAGCCGCTGGTTTGCCTCGCAGCTCTGACGTGTCCTCCGCCGTTGTTCTTGCAGCGGAACGTGAGTGTTAATCTTCTGTTGTATCACACAAGTTGACCTCTTACGTGTTCTCAACTGAGCTGCGGCGTGGAACCGTATGGGGTCACAAAAAGGTTGTACCGAGTACTGATGTGGATTCTCTCTGCTCGAGCTCTGATCCTGCACTGTTCTGTCCGCATGTCATACGGCACCAGACTGCGAGTAGTTCTCCCCTGTACACCACTGACTCTCACAAAAATCGTTATCTCAGGTGTGTTGTTCCTTCACCATTCACAGCTCGCTGGAAACTGAGAAAGATTCTTATAAGTTCACATGGAACGGCAGGAGTGGCCTCAAGTAATGGGCAGTTATTCTAAAAAACTCGTTTATGTTGTTCCTGGGAATTCATAGACAGAGTCCGCGGTAATTTTATTATTTGCGGCCCTTAACGAATTGTTTGGTCACATGAAATTGACCAGCCAGCTGAATACGAGTAGCAAATTGAATCATGTAGTCTGAAGACAGCACACGTTTAGACTTTCATACTATGCACTTCCTTCGCCATATAAAGCAAACTCAAGAACTGTCTTGTTAGGCCACGCAGGGAAGGAATCCACTGCTGTTCATTTGAAAAGACTTATGCCTTATATCTTTTGTATATGTGTTTATCGTGAAAACCACAATATCGGATCTAGTGAATGGGTAGTAACGCTCTGGTATGGCATGCGGGAGGACATAGGTTCGAGTCTTCGAATGGCCATCCAATATTTGGTATCACGAAATCACTCCAGGTGAATGCTAGAATAATTTATTTCAAAGGCCATGGCCGAATTCTTTGTTGTTGCTTGTTCCCGATCCATTCCTGACTGTGATGTCTACAAGCCGTACATCCATAGTCAGAAGGAAGAAAAAAAACACACAAATATCAGTGAAAAATTGTCCTATTATTCAATCTAGCATGCGTTTTTAACATTGTCAGATAGACATCTACATAAATATTATAAATGCGAAAGTAACTCTGGCTCTCAGTCTGTTTGTTAAGTTTTCATCACTAGACGGCTAAACTGATCTTGATGAAATTTGACAAGGAAATAAGGAATGATTAGGAATGACATAGGATACTTAGTTCGGGATAAAAACGTATTTTGTAATGAACGTTTGTAAACAAAGCGAACGGTGTAGACAGATAGATAGCGTGTGTAAGTGTCTGTAATGTTATATCGGTCGCTTAGGCATTATTTCTCTTGCATTCAGTCTGTGGGATACGTTTTACGTATCTTTTTGCTTTCTATATCCAATTATAGCAATAAAGTTTCAAGTGCACCTGTACGATGTCACGGGTAATAGCTAGTCCGTAATATATATCAAACCATATAAGCAGCTAAGCTACAAACACTGCTAAGAAATACGACTTTCCTGTAAGATGCTATGAGGAAATGTAGCTTGCGACGTGAGGGAATAGAGCAACGAATGCAGTCGTTGTAAAACCATTTCCTGGCAGTTCCCATCTGTTCACAGCAACTCCATTCATACCTACAGAAGCCGAAACATCCGCAGCCGATTTTTCGGGTGGATTATTCCGACAGTTGGGGCGGCCATATTAGCTGAGTGCCGAGCGGGGAGTCGTGGCCTTCTTTCAGGCGGTCCGGCAGGGTTCCTTTGGCAGATCTGCTCGGCACAGTGGGCGCGGCACTCTGAATTATAACTCGCGCGCCGGGAGCTATTAGCCAAATGACGTCTGCGCCCGCTTCCCATCCAGCCAGCCAGCCAGCCAGCCGGGGATTCCGCCTCCCACCATGAATATCCCAGGACCAGCCCTACGCATTACGACTACGCAGAACACTCCAATTAGCATTTCGGTAATTAACTCAAAATTATCTGTGACGTAGCCATGAATCATTGGTGCGAATCTCCCCTGCTCTTCTCTAGTCGGCATCTGCAGCCTCTCGCTCTTAGAAATATTCCTCGATCTGCAAGACACAGCGGCCGCTTATGAGGAGCAGCCACAATGGACATCTTGTAATGCAATAACGACAAAAAATTAAAGAAGCTAGGAGAAACTGTCTCTCTCACAGAATCAACACAATTTAATGAACGTTATTACTATTGAGTAATGTAGTCACTGGCAACAACTGAAAAGAGAAATTTACTCAGCATGAATGCTGAGACGAGTCATTTCAATTACAGTTATAATAAAGAAGGTAACCAAATATAGTGGATAGGGAAGAAATAAGTCAAGCTAAAAAATTACCTTAAAATGTGATCCATTCAACACTATAAATAAAAAATAATACATATTCTTTGACGAGAGAAGGAATGGTACCTTTTAAAAAAAATGGTTATTTCGAAGATAATTTTTATATTCTATGGAAACTAAAAACGCGATACGGTTGATTAAACCAACTAATGTTTAGGTATATAAAGTTCAAATAATGAGTTGCTACTTTACGATAAGTTTAAAGTTATGAAGGGTGTAGAGGAAAAATAACTAAATAAAATAAAATATGCGATTGTTTAAGAAACACAAAGATAAGAATTCTGAAACAAACAGATATACCGCATAATCAGGGTAATATACTGACAGTATATTATAGCAGTAACAGAGCGCGCCTTCTCTGTCTTGTCACAAGTTAGTAAAAAGCATTGCCCAACTCTTTTAGCAGGAATCATTCATTAGCCACTGCCTTCACAGTTTGCATCAAGTGAATGAGAAGTTGAAATTTGACTGAAAGACACTACCAGCCTCCATCAAGTGCTTACAACATCTCTAAAGTTATCTTTAAAATACAGGGTTATTAATAAAGAAACAGAAGATTTTGCTCACAGACTATAAACTATGAATGATACAAATAGTGCCACACTTCACTGGTAGAGAAACGTTCAGATATTGTAATCCGACCGATTAGTTCAATTCGCTACCACCAACTGCACTACTGTCAATCACAGAACTCAATTTGTGTGGAACAGTATGCAAAAAGTGAATCCATTATTGCGTGCATTCTGTCGTAAGTGCCACCTCGTCATAAACAGATTTGCTATTGACATAATAAATTCGTACAAAATGGGTGCATACGCAAAGGGAAAAGCACTGGATGACATCGAACGTGAAATCAAGATGCTGAGCGTAACCGAAGAGATTTCACACGGAGTAATCGGAAATCCACCATACAGTAAAACTCTGAACCTTCCTCTATCCACTAATGTGTGGTACGTATTTGTATAAAATGCAATATCTGCTTCTTCTTTTTAAATAATCCTGTTAGGTGTACAATCATGGAAAATAGACACTAAATGTCATTTAACAACACCTTTACACAAGTAACTGACATGGATAACCACAAGGTATGATCGAAACATAACCTCTAACTGGCATTTAACAGTCCCTTCGAAAGCAAATGATTTGTGCGAATCATAAAAAAGGATTGATTTCAATATCTTTATCTGCAATTAAACAGTTTCTTTAAACACAAGTGATCAGAATATGTGAAGGAAATGGAATTTAAACTATCCTTCACAAATGTTTTTAATCCCAGTGATCGACGTAGATCATGATAGCGTAATTACCACATCACTGTTCACAGTAGTTTCATACACAAATTTTCTCATAATTTACAACAAAAAAAAGTGATTAACTGGGAAATAAATTATTATAGAACTTCAGCAGTACACATGACCACTCTTCTCTCCAACGCCGACAATTTGGTAAAAGCTATGTACACATAATAGATTTGCAACACGAAAACGCAACGTATCAACAGCTTCATAGAAACATATGGTAAATTTAATTACTGGAACGCATGGACTCGGATGATTCCACTCCTTACCTGACGGGTGAGCACTACCTTTTGCGCCTGGCATTCTGGAGAACGCTAATTCAATTTAATTAACACTGTGCAGAAACTGTGTAGTAACTCCTACATATTACATTATAGTCACCGTCCCTGTACTTCTTAAAATCGTACTCTTTCAGCAGAACTAGACAGGCCACTAAGCCAGTGGCTCTATCAAGGTGTCCTTCCTCTGATATAGTCACCTAGTTGTCAAATATTCTTTCTACGTATCAAGTGGCACCACTAACTTAATCACTATCGTACGACCAAGAGTGTTTCGTTATTCTGTGAAAAGTACACTCACTTCTGTGTGCTACATTAAGCAGGTCGCCAACCAGTCATTTCCGAAAAGATCTACCGCAGAGAGTCTAAAATTTCTGCACTTCAGGCATTACAGAGCACCGAGAAATACTCTTATTTTAAATGTTGTAAAGAAGCAGCCAATTGATATATCATTACATAGGAAAATTATCTTCTGACCACTGCTTAGCCGGAGTGGATATCTGGTAGATGGGTCGTGTAATTTTTTTAAAGTTGTTATTGACGCTGATCAGCAACAAATCCTAGACAAGACATATTGAAAGCTGTCTAACAAAAGGAAAATACTGAAATATGATGTTTTCCTTAACACTTGCTGAGCAAGACTGTAAATGTATATCATTGATTTTTATCACATTTTGCACACCAACTTCTGACCATTAAGAAAATGTTGCAACCCTCTACAGTTTTGGCAAAATCTCTTTTTTGCGTAATGATTACGGAGTTGTTCCGGAAGGGGCCTCATCGACAGAGAATTGAAAAAGGAATATTTTTTTTTTCAAAATATGTTTAATCCAGAAACAAACATTTTTGAAAAGTTCTGAAGTTTTTAAGTTCAATTGTAGCTGATGGTATGTAGGAGATTCAACTAATTCAAATGGGTGGCAGACGCCTAGCGGTCAACGCACCCACCTGCCACATCTCTACACGCCTCTTCGTTTCAATTCATTCTGTTTTCGTTTGGAGATTTTTTTATTTCTATCTCAGATGGTTGCGTTTATTTTCGGCTTTTCCCCAGCTAGAAGTTGTTCAAAAATATATATTTGAGCTTAAAATAATATTGAGCAAAAGGACAGCTTTTTTTACAAAAAAACTAAAAAGAAAATTGTGAGCCATGAACCTAAACACTAGTACCTGAATTTTATGAAGCATAATGTTGACCACTAAATTACAGTCACGCGTAGAAACCACTAGAAACTCGTAGGAACCAGAAGCGTAAATGGAACTTAAAAATAAATAGGTCTCACTTAAATATCTGCAACGGTCATGCATTGACGAAAGTAAATTCTTTTTTCATTCTTCGTCGATCCAGCCCGGTACGAAAGATTTCCTCGATTATAATCTAAAGGCTGGAGTTTTTCTTAGAAAAATATTGAGATGAGAAATATATTTTTTCATTGGTTAGTATGAGGTACATAACCTCACAATTTATGATTTTTTAATATTAGTAAAATTGTTTTTTTTATTTAGTAGTTATGATTATAAATACTAACATTGAGTTTTTACGGTCACTGAATTTCAAGAGAGGTGTACGAGATCTTAGGTGAAAAAGAACAGTTGAAGAAAAATCGTTGTTGAAGAGAAAATGAAATGAGAGAATGTATGGTTGGAAAAAGCTTAATGGAGAAGCTGTAAAAATCCTGGCGGGAGTTTTAATGGAAAATATTAGCCTGAGGGCAGAAGATTTGTATAATGATAGTGAATTATGAAAGTTGTATTTGGTAATTGATTGTCATTTGAAAATGGAAGATTATAAGATAAGTGGAAGACTTTTGTTTCATGTTGAGATTACCTATGATAAAGGAAGTGGAGTTGTTCTTAAAGTACATTTGGTATGATTTTTTAATAGTAGTTTGGTTTACAGCGGTGGTGTCTAAGAAAAACCAGCGGTGGACATAGAATGTTAAATAAAGATCCTATCTGAACTAATCTGACGTTGGAAACTGAAGGAAAAGTAGTATAATTTATTTTCTATAGGTGAAAACAATAGAAGAAGTTAAGATTGTAAGGAAGAACAGAAAACGAAGTACATTTTCATATCATTTCCAAAAACTAAAGAACCTTACATTAGGAACCACTGAGATAAATTCGATCAGTATCAGTGAACCATATTTCTGATCCTCTTCTTGTTAGTATGATAACAGATTTTTGATTTTCTGAGGCTGCATTCATAAATTAAATTACAAAATGTTGCAAGAAACTACTAATTTCATTGTACTGTACAAACAGCCGATGACCAAATTTTATTTTATTATCAAGTTTCGTAATTTTCTCAGAGCATCACAGTCTATTACTGGGGTCTGACGTTCAGTTTTAAGGTTGTTGATCCTTCATTTTATTTGTCAAATTAGAGAAATTGGAAAAATTTAAAATAACATATCTTAACTGGTGAGATTACTTCAGCTAGCCTAACTGATCATAACAGTTATTCATTCAAATTGAAATTTACAATTAATTTTACTTTGATTGTATCAGCATATAAATTTTAATTACTGTTGTTAGTGGAACCGATTTGTCTTATTAAAATCATTCTTATTTACTTCTTTAAATTGTCTGAAAATATGAATCTTTAAGTCAATTACGCAGAAGTATATTTTCATTCTCTGTGTCGGTAACGTCACTGTTTTGTCGCTTAATATGAATACGTCCTCAGAAAACCAAAATAAAAAGATTTCAACATTCGATTGATGGTATAATCGCTCCTAATAATTCTATACATCCAGAATGATATCACTAGAGCACTTTTCATCTAAGCTACCAGAATGAGAAGTTCAGTCTGCATATTTTATTCAAGAAGAGAGTTCTTATGTAAAATCCCATACAGCTTTACCAGTAAATTACGGTATACAAAAGACATAAAATATCAATTTCTTGAGTGCAGACTGTTTAATATTCTAACTATTCCGTGTAGTTGGCAACTACTTATGATAAATAAACATTATTATTAACATGCATTTTGTATGGTCTTATTGTTAGCAAATGTGTGACTGTTCTTTAAGTCAAAAACAGAATGTTACTTCAAAAGTTTCATCTAGATAATCAAATAACAGACTCGTTATTATTCTGTTAATCACATAATGCTGGAAACAGTGTAAACAGTTTCAGGGAATCCGAAAACCTGACAACATTTTCATTTTTATAAATCGGTCTTCTACATAGTCGTGTCTTCCGTGGCTGTCTAATATCGGTAAAGTAAGAACAAAAAGACACTGATTATTGGTTGTTCAAACTCCTAAAAAAACTTAGGTAATCACCTATATCACTGCTTAAGAACCATTATGTGTGTAGGAAGTTTCTGTGCGAGATTTTTCCAACACCTGAAAGTATCGGTGGTGAAGGAAAGAATCCCCGGCCGTTGCCAAGAAGGTGCTCCAGCGACAAGTAGTGGCGAGGGGCCAACCAGGGGCTGAGATAAGAGCCGCGCGGCTGCTACAGACATTAATTAGCAGAGCGATAAGCCACAGCCAGCAGGGCAACTTGCTGGCACACCGTATCCTACGACGTGCTCTCGTCGGAAACGAACAGGCACCACAACGGCTGTAGAATCACGTACGGCGTCAGCAGCCATACAGAGACAGATACGTCTCCCTGCTCTGCTAGCCGATAGTAGACTGCAACTAGCTCATTCGCCTCCCCCTTCCTTGTCTTCCTAACTGTTCATCAAACAGTGTATATATATTCAGACCGTCGGAACTTGCATTGATAATTCTGGCTCACAACTCTTACGGCAGATCTGTCATTCGTAACTTCTCTGCAGACTTAAGAGTGTGGGCGTCATATCGCCACAGAACTCCCTGACTTCAAAAAATCTAGGCTAGTGCCCAGCACTTGTAGTTCAAATTATTAGCACAGCGTCGTCCAAGAATAGCTTGCACTCGGTCAACAAGATTCAGCTGGCGATACTACAATTATTTAAGTTACAATTAGTTACGCTTGTACTAAAATTTAACTAAAATAGGTTAAAACTGGCTGATTCTGGCAGGGTAGCAGCTTGCACGATAGCAGGAACCTAGCTCGGCGGGTGGGCGGTAACGCTCCAGCATGACATTCGGAACGACGCGGGTTCAAATTCCCATTCTGCCATCCAGATTTCGATTTTCCATGGTTTCCCAAAACCACTCCATGTGGCTGCCGGGATAGTTCCTTCAAACGTCCATGGCCGAGCTTCTTCATGTTCTTTGTTCCCAATCATCTCCCGGCTTTGATTACCTCCACAAAATCCAAAGCAATAAGCAAAATAAAAAAAATAATGGGTTGGATCGGCATAGATGGTTATAATGAATTGTAGTGAATATCCGTCTTTGTTGATTTTTTGATGGTAATAATCTCGTGAAGAAATGGCTTAAAACAATGGAGAGAATAAAAAATGACGAAGGTAGCAGATGGTGTATCAAAGAAGAAAAAAAGGATGCAGGAGTAACCATGTTATCCCGTTTGTAATGTGCATCAGTGACGTGTTGTCGCAGTAACCACGCGGAACTACCTGAAGATGATGGCGGGGTAGCTGTCGAAACGTTGTGTATCCCGCTGAACACGCGAGAAGAACCTTTAGAAGTTTGATGCCGGAAAAGACGAAGTTTTGACATAATTTTTTATTATTATTAATCGTTACAGTTACGTGAAAACATTGAATTACTCCGTAAATTTTATACTGTAACTTACGAGTGATGACTTAATAGAGATTAATATATTGAATCAACTGTCTTTATTTCCAGGAGTTGGTTTTATTGCTATCCTGATGAAATTTTCATCTGTATTCAAAACATATTGCGCTTTTTGCTAAGGCCTTAGGATCGAGGAAGAGGCAAGGAAATTTTTGAAAGGAATGGTAGGTAAAATGACCACGATCTATTCAGGTTGAGTACGAAGGCACGTTACACCCGTTGTGGATTGCGTGGCTGCTGTGCTCGAAACTCATCATTTATTTCAAAGATTTTACTAAGTAAATATGTTCAAAATTCACATTTCTTAGGTGGCTTATAACCCAGATTTTAGTACATTTCTTCCAGTTATCTCGTCGTATGCTACAAGTTACTCATTTTGTACACTACCAATTCTGTAAATTTTTTGCTTGAAAATTTTTCTCCCTATTTTTTTCCAATGAATGTCCCAGACTACGCTCTGTTTTTGCCATGGATTTCCTATCGCTTTTGCGAAGTGAATATGATAAAAAACTGGTTATTAGCAGCGCAGTTTGAATTTTGTTCAATTTTCAGCCAAGTTTTGCAGCGTATTTTTTCATTTTTTTTTTTTTTTTCCTCTATCTGTAGCAGCTTTTTTATCCATCGCTTTACGTCTCGATGACTTCGAGGTCATTAGTGACGAGAAAGTATTTGGTGCAAAAACTGGAAGGAATTCGGCGTTGACCTTTTCGAGGAACCATCCCAGCAATCGCCTGGAGCGATTTGGGGAAACTATGGAAAACCCAAATCTGCATGGCCGGATGGGGATTCAAATCGGCATCATCCCGAATGTAAGGCAAGAGCGTTACCGCTCATCCATCACACTCACTGTGTAGTTCCTATTTCTGTCTGCATCAGTGATGCGTTTTAGTTTGGTTTTGCTCATACATTCTGACGAGTCTCCCGCGACGAGACATTTTGTGCTTTGTGCATGGAAGGGAAAAGATGACCATGACCACAAGCTGGCGCTCGATTTCAGGCACAAGGGTGTAGGAAGATTCTCTTTTTTAGGTAAGGGTGTCAGGGATTGGAATGAGTTACCAAGAGAAATGATGAATAATTTACCGAAAACTTTGAAAGAATTTAAAGATAAAATTTGTAGAGGGCAAATGTAGGTAGGTGCAGGATAGGGGGAAGATGGGTGTGTAGGGAAATTGCCACCGGAGCCTGTGCTCCATTGCAATTAAATTAAATTAAATTAAATTAAATTACATACCTCTTAGAGGAGAATCAAGTTCTGTACTACATTGTAACTATGATTCCCATTTTGTAATTTCAATTATTTTTAATCACCAGAACACTGAGCGATCTGGTAATTCAGTGGCTAAAGCCTCCGACTGGATATCAAAAGGTCCACTATTTGTTTTTCAGCTCGGATTTTCTAAGGTCCTGAACCCGACTTTCACCTGTGGCACAGCTTATGTTTATAACGTGAAGTAAACCAGAACGCTTCAGTGTTTCGGATTCTAAGTCAAGCTTATACTCTTATACCCGGTAGCATTACCCGGTCAGGTCAAGGCAGCTACTATAGAGGCGAAATGCGCCGCCGAAATAAAACCGTGTCATCAGGTCACTACGATCACATGATCCTTTAACAAGGACAGTTTTACAGAGTCGTAAATCCTGTCTTTTTGAGCGTTTGGCACTTACTGAAGTAGTATATTTAGACCTTGCTGCACGATGATATCTCCAGCGACCAGAAGTAACGTGGAGAACTTTGCCAGTTATGTTCCAAGGGTACGTCCTTCGCCTGAAATTTGAGGTTTAAGTTTATACATTTGGTATGTTCTTTAACGAGTTATAGCAATCTGAAAGTACACTTGTTTCGAAACTGTCGTTTTCGCTAAAAAGCACACCCATGAGAAAATGTAGTATTCGCGTCATAAACTCAAATATGGATTCGTGGCCTAAATACGAATCTTACTGTTAATTTTTTTCTTTTTCACCTATAAGTATGTCTCGTCGACGTCGAGGTCATTAGAGGCGGGATGGGGCTTGGGACGAGGAACAGAAAGGAATTAGGCCATGGCGTAAGCATCCAGCTATTCGCCTTGAGTGATTTGGGGAAACCGTGGAAAACCCAAATCTGGATGCCTGGACTGGGATTCGAACCGGCGTCCTCCCGAATGCTAGGCCAGAGCGTTAATAGCTCACCCACCACGCTCGGTACACTGCTGCTAACCAAAAATGTTTTGTTTATCATTCAGGTCCTTCAACTATCTAGGAGTAATAACACTATAAGAACACAAAATTCGAACAGCTTTCACCTGCTGGAATTGCTGATGAGCCAGTCCGGCACCTGTGGGGCTGTACGACACGGCGTTTACGGTCCTGTGTGTAGAGTGGAGACGGGGTGCGTGTGCGCGCCCTCTGTGACTGGGTCAGTTTGACGGGCCGACTATTAATCCGTGTTGACACGGTGGTAATGCGGAGCTGTCAGGGCAGCTAATATTGACACGCGGCGGCCGGCAAGTAGCGCAGAGTGCCGCCCCGCGCTGCGCCGCGCCGCGCCGTGGCCGCTACAATTAGCCAAGTTCGCAGCGTTATTTACCCCGGGGCGCGCCGGCGTGTCCGTCCTTTGATCTCTCCCCTGCTTTCCGGCCACAGACGCGCCGGATCGGGCTATTAAGCCTCAGTAATTAATTCATAAATGTCACATTTTGCTTTTGCGGACACCTAAACGTTTGACGCGTGGAGCGGCAAATACAAAACAGATCAAATCACACCTAGTCGTTGGGAATGCTGCAATTCGAAATATGATTGCAGTCTCATTTTTAAATAGCAGGAATCAATGTTAGAAAAAAAAGTTAACGTAATAACGAGATAGTGACGTTTTAGTTTCTGCGTTGCATTATTGTAACTGTACCTTCACAGAAAAGCACTCGTCAAATCTTCGGCACATCTAGGTCAATTTTAAGGCTATTTCTTAAACTCACACAAGTGAACTTTTGACGGACCTGGCACTGAAGGGGCTTGCATGATAGTCTCCATTCCAAGGGTCGCGGGTTCGATTTTCGCCTCGGGCATGAGCGGTTTTAATTAAGTGCTGTGTTCGTCTTCTGTTGTCCTCACTATAGTGTCACAAATTTCATGAGCCTAAATACAGCAGTTAGTAAAAAGTAAATTGGATCTGGTTCAATAGTAGCACGGACTGATGACCATACTTTTATTCAAAGTGAACTGTTATCTTATTCTTAACATCGGAGGTTATTAAGACTGTCAGTCCTAAAGAATTGAACTGGCGTTTGTCTAATCCTCGAACGCCAGTCTTCTGTTTGCATATATGGTAACTGCCAACTTATTCCAAATGCATTTGAAGTTGCTTCATGTTTGGTGGGTAACAACACATCATAAAATCGAAATATGGGTAAATGTGACCATAATAAACGCTTTTTTATTTGTACTGAATGTTCAAAAAGTAAAGTGAATAATATCATAAATAACTGCAAATGTGACATAAATTCTTCTGACAAGGAGATTAGGGTAGGAATTAAGATCGAGTTTTTGTTTTTTGCAGCTACATTTTCTAAAATCCAGGTAAATGTGTTTCACGTCCTGAAACGACAACAAGTATCTTTCTGGAACTATTGACGTTTCAATGTACTGGCACAATGTCTTCACGGTAGAAAAATAAGTGTCACCTTTCTTTTTAGTTATAGGACAAGAAGTATCGCTTAACACCTGATCATACCTATTAAAGAAAAAGGTTTTGGTTTGAATATATCTTCCACCAATACGAAAGTAGGAAGACAAGAAGACTTGAAAATGATAGACCTATAATAAAGAATATTCCAGTTTTACACTGATTCAGCAAGAGATATCAAATATTTAATTCTCAATCTCATTTATTTTTGGGACTAAACTAAAGTTTCTTCTTCGCAGAGAACACGGAACTAAAATTTTAAGGGCGTACTGAAATGAAAATTATGGGTATGCATATAGTTTTTTTTTAAAATAAATAAAATAAAAAATTATGATTTCACTTGTGACTTCCTCGGATTCTATATACGGGAAACAATTCTAGCTACATACAAAGCTAATATACTCAGAGTAGTGGTATTTTCCTTAACAACAGCTGTTACGTTTAGCTGATTTTTAGGAAACGAAAATCTCTTTTCCGGAACGGCAGTGCGAGCATAGATAGTATTCGGCCCTGCTCTCTTTACTCCTTGTGAGTCACGGAGACTGCGGTGGAACACAATGAAGCCCCCGCCTCGGCAGCGCGACTGCTGACCTGATTACGCTGGCTCACTGCTGCCGTTAATTGCGGCTCTCTTTTGTCCGTCACCAGCTGCCAGCAGACCAATCTCACCGGCTAGTCCTACCACAAAATAACCACAAATTAAACGAGAAGAGGCAAGGACTACCTAGTAGACGTAACAACCTGCTTCCTCTGATGTACAGTACATTCTATTACCAGACTAACAACCATCAATCTCCAATCGACACCGACGATTTATTTCAGAAAAAATACTTTCTCAACGAAATGAAGGGTTGTTTTGGCAAGTAAAAGATAAAATATCCATAGACGTCAATTAAAATCGGAAAACAGTATTTAATTAATTTTAGTGCAATTAGACTTCAAAAATGTTTCTCAAAATTATTGTTACTTGTCCAAAAAACTTTTCGCCTTCCTTAAACGAGGGACAAAGGACTCATCAGATCATTTACCGCACATGCATTTGAATAGCATAGAAATGTGGGTCGGATACACAATGCAATTTAGTTCAAACGAAAACCAGATGGTAGTAATTAACATATAAAACGATCAACTAGCCTCAGTAAGAATATCAACTGTAGAATAAAATATTTTTTTTCATTTTGTCATAAGCGAGCATCACAAAATTAACTGACTTTAATCTGTCATAAATTATAAGACAAACGTGCATACAAATCGTTAGAAACTAGTGCGTGACCTCCTTATTAAAGGTAACAAAATCATTTGGCAAGGAAAGTTTTGGTAAATAATTCCGTAAGGCCTGAAAGGCGTCAGGGATAAGAGACTACGGGGATGGTTGTCTGAGCATTTAGGAACTCCCGGACCCCTGACAAGAGTTTCTTCTCCACGCACGCAGTGTGCTCTCTTATTGGTTGTTGCATCGTGGGATCTCCCCAGTACGGAAGGGAAATTGCAGTTTTTCCGACTGTACAATAGTGTAGTACCATGTGTCTCAAATCCACGCAACTAACGTTTTGTAATCAAGTGTTTACTAGCAGCCACATAAAGAAATGGATTTGTTCAAAATTTTACGATGCAGTTGGAATAATCAGACAAAATTATTGAAAGTGATATCAGGAAAGCTACACTTTAAAATCCAAACTCTAATTATTAATTCTAGAGAGAATGAAAGGAAATTTCTTGATCGAATTTTCCAGATTTTTACTTTTCCTTCTTTGTAACTGGGCTCAAAAATCCTTGCCATTAAAGCCATTACCCGGCATTACCCAACATCAGATATGACAACTTTTAAAGAAGTTCTTCCGTTTTATCTCGTACAATATACACATTTTGATCACTAAATTTAACCAGTGG
>JARYHS010015763.1:0-13663 GCA_031002005.1 Vandiemenella viatica
TCTATTTTAATGAATTTGTCAGCCTGGTAAATTAAGCCGGTAAGTGTTTTAGGTTTCATAATACAGTAATAAATTTTGTTTTAGTTCTTTTATCTAGTCTGCAGAACATTTCATATTTAAAAACAGATTTCTTGTCTAATATCAATTTTTTCACCACTTCAAGATGAAGAATACAAAGTTTATAATCCTTCTGCATAGCCAAATAATTTTTTTGTCTTATTTGTTAATTATTATGAATATTCTTTTGTTAATAAAATGGCTCAAATTTGAATAGTGCCAAGTAAATGATATTCATATAGTGTGTATAGGAAAATATTGTTGTTGTCTTTGCTTCCACCAGTCAAATCTACATCAATAACTGGCCTACATGCAATATTTAATTGGAAATAAAATATGTTGCAGTATGCTGGAATGCTAATAGAAAATGCAGCAAAACCTTTTTATTGCATGTTTGCAGTTGTTACTTAAATGCTTTTTTTCACATCACTCTCTTCATGCTACATGACAAACCTGCAATCGCTGAAATTACTACTACACTGTGCAAAAAGTTCTTACCCTTGACCATAACAGGAAATGCTGAAATTTGCTAAATATATCATGGAACTTGTATTTGTATGTGGAGAGTGATGTTTGCAAAAGTTTCATGAAATTCTACCTTTTGTATTTTGCCTCTTGCATTGTCATGTATGGCTGATGCTAATTCTTTTTTGACATGTTAGTACAAGATAAATGAATAATTCCAAACAATATAAAATCATGAATTGGTAATTTTAATACTTACTGTTGCTGAAAATCTTTGGAAACTATTCCTTGTGCTCACTTTGATAGAAAAAGAAGTATGTACTTAAAGCAATATAGAATAACACAGGGAAAATAAATCAATTAACTGAAGGCTGTTTCCTTTTCCATAGTATTGTGAAAGCTATAGATAGTAATATTAAAAATTGTGTGAATTAAGACAGTCAGATCTCTTGTGGCTGCAATATGCTGCTAACTAATCAAAGCTGGTATTTGCCAGCATATTAAAGCAAATGGCACCGTGCAGGCAATTAATATAACACTGAACAAAGATAAAGCACTTACAGGCTCCTGAATTTTCTGTTACATCTGTGTGTCATGAAAAAAAGTAATTTCACAGTTTGTGTGTAATGTAGATAAAAAACATGTTTAAATGCTTAAACTGAATTGAATTTAGTTTGATATAAAACCAGAAGCCTTTTCCTTCTTAGATTTTTGTTTCTAGCTGTATGTGAAAGACTAGATAAAAAAAAAACAACTGCCATTAGCAGAGATTTTTTGTAGAATCCTGAAGAAATTTGTTACTTTTCTCAGTAGCAATTATGACATACACATAAATGGCATGCTAGTAATAAAGTAGTGTCACAATCACCTCTTGCATTTCTTTCATTACTGTGGCTTTATGCCTCATCGATGTTGCCAAAATCATGTAGGTGTATGCAATGTCGAGGCCATTAGAGGTGATTTTGGAAAATATATTGAAAATTTTTACTTGAACAGTGCTTATTTCTCATAGTGAATAGTAACCTTTTCTTTCCTAAAGATAATGAGGACAGTGGTGACCGGAAATTCTTACAGTTGATTTATCCAGGCTCATACATGGTTTGACAGTTTAATTAGTGAATATTTTGACAGAACTGAAAGCAAGTTGGAGGTTAGTTAAGGTGATTAAACCAATACTTATACCCCAGTATGCGGTTAAGTCCCTTACACCTTTTTGAATGTAGCATCCTGGCATTCGCTTAGTGTGATTTGGGAAAAACATGGAAAACCCAAATCTGGATGCCCGGATGGGGGATTCAAACCCGTGTCCTACCGAATGCGAGGCCAGAGCATTAACTGCTCACCCACTGCACTCCGTCACCTCTTGTAATTTAAGCTGTAAGTATAGAGATTTAAATGCATAAAGGCAGTAGCATTTATGACATTGCAAATATATGACAGATGTAGGCTCAGATCTTATCCCTGCCACATTTTGTGTAACAATTACAATTTTTAACAAGTTTTTTTTTTTTTGGTAATGTAGTTGTTAGGTTTTTTATTTTTTTTTTTATTTTTTTTTTAAATATGCTTTGATTGTGCACATTAACCTCCTCAGATCCACTACCCCATAAATTTTATTTTCATCAAAAAAATTGAGTGTAATTTAATGTTTTGGTCTATATTAGTAAGGAAACATTTCACTTTTCAAAATTTTTTGTTTAGTTTTTTGAAAAATTGTCGTGTCGTATACGACACATCGGTTCTAAAGGCAGACGATTGTGGAATGAATTTATGTGACTCCATATATTGTTTATTCATTTATTCAATAAACAGTATACAAAAAATGATTTAATTGATCAATATCAATATGCAAACATTTTGAAAATACATTTATCCAAACATACAAGAATTTTTGAACGCATGTGAAAATCTCGGAAACATTTTCTTCCCCTAACAAGGCACAAATGTAACTTGCACTCTGAGCAGAAAACTCATGCTCTCACACTTTTACACCAAGGCCATCTACAGCGATGAGTCCTTTCATCATCTCTGATCTCTGTATGTGAATTGCCCTACTCTTCCGTTTGGCCTTACTCGGGATTGATGCTGGACCAATTTTCCTTTTCAAGGAGTTAGATACTGTATCCACTTCTTCATCTTCTTCCGTAGAGTCACTGTTCATGTCAAATGAATCACTTCCTGAATGAAGGAGCCACTCTGATATCTCCTCTTTAAATTGTAAATTGTCCATCATATTTTTTTTTTCTTGTCTTCAGTGCGATACAGTATCTCCTGTACTCAACCCATGAAGCAGCACAAGCAAAGTCAAAGAAATGCAGTCACACGAAACATCACTTTCGACTTATGGTGCTGAACCACTAACTTCATTGTTTTCATCATCACTGGATGTACCTTCGATTTCTGAGGTATTTCCATCGAACTCTAGAGGTGGCTCCAGCTCTTCAAGAATCTGTGCTTCTGACACTAAGGAAGAAAAAAAAAATTAATTTAAATGAAGCATAAATCAATAATTATAATTATTATGTCATAAAATAAATGTCACTAACATTTAATAAGATTGAAAGTGATGATATACTATCATCAAATAATTTTAGGGACATATTTTCTGGAGTACATTCTAATACACCTTCAGTTCCATTGTGTCATATGCGACACACGTGTACAAATTGTTATGTAGCACCATGAAAAATATTACTTCATGGAGCTAAACTGCTCACATATTAACTAGAAGTATTAGTCTCAAGTATAACACACATAATTCTAACATACATTGTAAATAAGATAACATAATTAGATACTTACAAGACCATGACATCATTTTGTCCACCATTGGCTGCATACACTCAGGAAACAAAGCGCAGACTGGTCAGTTTACGTGCCAGACCACTGAAACTTGCAGAAGTCGGTGTAGACATCTGGAGGAATATGGGGAAACTACATGGAACTGTGTCGCAGGTGTTACAATGGAGCTGTGACTACACAAAGTTGATGAATTTGATGTGTCGTATACGACACCGGGATCTGAGGAGGTTAAAGAAAGATAATAATACTATATACATTGGCAATGAGTTTACATACAACAGTTCACAGATAGATCTCATCATCCATTTCCTCCTTTTAGCATAGTTCTTCTGTAATGATCCTCTTTATTGGCATAGATTTCCTTTCATTTTTTTAGATTAAGAGTTTAAACTGTTCCTTTTTCACTTCGTTCAGTTCTGTAGAATATTATTTCAACCATTTTCTTCCTTGTGCTTTAACTTTTGCCAAGTATTAACACATTCAATTTTACATTAATTCCTTCCTTGCTTCGATACATGTATTGCCTGTTCTTTGTTACTGAGTTACTTGCAAACACTTCTGTTGTTCAATTTAAGTCTTAAAGGAATCACATATCTGGATATCTTAGGTGATATTCCTTGCAGATTTCCAACTTTTTTTTTTTTTTTAAATATAATATTACCGTTTGGTTTTCATTTAGACCAAGCATCAGTTTTACCTGGTATTTCCGATTACTTTCAGTTTGTACTTCATTGGTGATGATTTTGTGTGTACCATTTCAGCTGGCAAGTACACATATTTTCAGTTGTACAAACTAAAGAATTTCAAGGAATTTTTCAGTATATAGGATGCTCTTAGATGTAACACGCAACAGTATCCTCTTACAGATGCTGCGCTATTTTGAAAGCAAGGTTTCATCACTATTGACATATTAGGCCTGTCATATTATTGATGGGGTGGATGTGTAGCCATCTGTCTCTGAAATGTGCAACCTCTTTTCTGCATTATAAGTGTATTTTTGTTTGTGAAATGTGTAACTTGGTTTTCTGAATTATAAGTGTATTTTTGATTTTGCAATGTGTAACTTGTGTTCTGCTTATAAATATATTTTTATATGAAGCAAAACTTGGGGACCATCCGAGCATACACCTACATGATTTTGGAAATCCACTTAAAAACCAAAAGTCTGTACGCCTAAACTGGAATTTGAATCTCTCTGATCCGTGTGTTTGTGCTTTAACATTCACAGCCACACTGATGATTACTGATTAATAATATGAACTAATATTTGGGCTTGAAGAAACCATGCAATATGATGACAATGTAATAAAGTGAATACAAGATTCATTAATTTTGTAGCTAAACTTTTAACCATATAGATATATGTCAATGTTGTTTTAAATCCACTCCTCCAGCAAAACTGTATCTTCGCTCAGAAATTAGTGTGTGGTTTTACCTTGTGCATAGTTTGCTATATTTGGAAAATCTTAGTTTAAAAAGGTAAGACTTTATTGTTTTTACCTTCTGACAGTGTTTCATTTGAAACTCCTTCTTAGGTACACAATAATAAGGACTTTAATTTCATTCAGTTGTGATTATTTATCACCTGACAAACAATACATCCTTCATATATTTAATTCAGATTGTGTGATGAGCCAAATTATGTAATTATTCTGGATTTTTATCATTACATTCCCTTCCAAATGACACATAATTTGGATCAATTGAACTAAATGCAAAGAATAGACTGTGTTTACTCCTGGTGACTGGCACAGCGTTATTGTAAAATGCAGGAGAAAAAACAGATTCATGTTACTGAAATGGGTCTTAACAAATTGAGATTGGTTGCTAACTTCAAACACTGTATCAGGCATATATCTTTATATATTGTATATTTCTTCTGTCCATGTGTATGCCATTGAACTACTCCTAAATTGTTGGACCGATTTTTTATGAAACTTTATGTGTGTGATTAGGTTGATTCAAGAGAGGTTTAGATTCACAATTTGATTTGCAAAAGCCCACCCCTCTCCCCACACAAATCATCAATGAAGATAGCAGCCTTTTACTCGGTGAGCATTGGCGACTGTTGACGTAGCAGCTGTTGCTATGTCAACATAAACAGTGTCTCTGAAGTGCGGCATAACCCGAATAGCTATTAACAATGCCACGTCTTTGTGAACGAGGAGAAAATATTGGTCGATATACACGGAATGCACAAATAGTTTCTTGTAGCTGTAATAAAGGATGAAATGTAACCTGGACTGAAATGAATACTGACATTCCATACCAAAGCAACCAAACCACACCATTCTTAGAACTATGCTTCTGAATCACCATTTAGTAAAGTACCAGAAATGGTCGATTTTGGTCGACATACACTGAATGCACAAATAGTTCCGAGCAGCAACATTAGCTGTAATTAGGTTGAAATGTAACCTGGACTAAAATGAATTGACATTGATGAGATGTAAAGCCATATGCAAAAAAGAAAGAAAAAAAGTGCTGAAACACATTCCATTAGTAAAACATGATTTTGTCCTTCCCTAATGAACAACTCTTGTATGTGAGGAGACACCACCCAGTGATCTTGGTCCACTGTGAATTGTAGAAACTGTTGATCGAGAGCCAGAAGGAAATAACAAATATTCAGTTTTTGATTTTATCCATTTATAATAATAATTACTTATTCTAATAAGAAAAAAGTCTATTTTATGTTTGTCGAGTATACCCATTTTGTTAAAAAATACACTGACGTAAGTTTTACAAGGTACTGTATGTCGTTGGCTTTGTTAATAAACAATGGTGTAAATCAGGTAATCAGCAAAAAAGTGTAACAATTGCGCCGATTCAATTCTAGCCTGCACATTAAATTTGGATCCAGGTGACACCCCTAAACTGATAACATTACAACATTTTTGTTCCCAAATTTATTATTATATCTTTCGCTTTGTGTTAATTCCTGCCAAACAAATGTTAGAAATCGTGTAAACAGGTAACACAAGGAAGTCATATTAAATGGGCTACAAGAAAAGTGTAAAGGCTTGGAGTAGAAAATAATCGTAGATAAAGCAGATGCAGCTTATAAAAGAATCAAACAGAATTTGTAAAAATTAAGAAAAATGTAAAACTCTAAATTCGCTAAAAGGAAGTCTCTTATAAGTTCAGAAAATAAGGCTAACCGATGTAATGAATAGATAAAGATGTATAACGAATGTAATACGAACAACCGTGTACTGAAAGAGATGATCATGCTTATGAAATGTATTCCCACAGATTTGCAGCCAGATACTGCATGAAGACAACATTGCAAAGACATTCCAGGGAAACCTCCATTCACAGAATATTGATTATTTAGACATCCTGTTTCAAAGACCGAATTTAGTAGTGCTTTAAAAGATTTGAATTCAAATAAGGCAGTGAGAATTGATGAGATTCCTGCAGAACTTCTACATCTCTAAGAGCTGAATAAATATCTTCATACGAGAAAGCAATAAGCTGACAAATGTGCAAATTGTCTCACTATACATCTAAACATGTTCGAAATTACTGGGTAAAATAATTTAAAAAAAATACAAAAATGAAATAGTTATTACGTGAAGATTCGTTTTGCATTTAGTGAAAACTGGCGTACTAGATAATCAGTTATGTCCTTATGATTAATACTTTATTTATGTGGTGGTGTTGTCGATGGGTGCCTGCGTGACCTGAGTCAACATGGCTCTATTTTCTTGAAATATTGTGTTCATGGAGTGTTTTTTTTTTGTTGCTGCTGCCCTCTTCCCTTTGCCTATGGTGAATGTTGTATACATTTTCTCTTTTCTTTCTATATAAGCAACAGGCATTTCATCCTTCTCCATTGGCACTAAGTATTTTTTAATACTTCCTATAAATATATATGAAATGAGTATTCAGATATTTAATTTGAGCACTGTTTTGACTGTAATTTTTTACTCATTTAAACGTTTATTAAAGAAATAATGTGTATTTGCAATAAAAAATAATTTGTTAAATGGGTGTAACATGTGACTCAAGATTATTGTAACATTTATTGTAATACATTTTAATAATTCCAATATGTAAAACCAAATGAATATTAATTTATTAGCAATTGGAAATGGTGTTGTTGTAATGGGAAGAAGAAAACAGGATAGTGGATCACATTTTATGACAATCGGAATTGGTTAAATTGTTAGTGTAAAGGAAAATTGAAAGAAAAAACTAGAAGAAGATAAAGATTAGAAGAATATATGAAGTTGGGGATGTAGATTTTAATGGATAAATTGAGATTACTGCAAATATATGTTCTTGATTATTATTTAATTCCTTTTTCCGCAAATGTAATGACTTGAGATAATTTTAAAAAAAATCATGATATCTAATTTTTGCACAAAACTGGGAATTTTGGTGAATAGAAAAAATATTAATGATAGAGATCTTGAAGCATCCAGCATTGGACTGGGGAGGCACAGTGGGGCCAGGTTCAAATACAGAGCCTCGTATAACGGCCATCGTGATTATGGTGTTTATCCAATTTCCTACAATTGGATAGGCTAAAGCTGAGATAGTCCCCAATTTCCACTTTATAAACTAAGAATTTCGAAAACAAAAATACACCAACACGCAGCACACAAGGTACACATTTTGCAGACGGGTGGCAGGCAACACTGAAGCTCCCTCCATTTGAATAGTTTCCTTCCAGTAAATGGAGGGGCAGGAATCCATCCAAGAAGCAGGTATGGTGACTGTGCTTTAATTCTTACAAGTTCATATGATCAGTACTAATGACAATAAGAGATCTAATCAGTTCGTTGTTGAAAAAAGCTAATCTTGAAACGGGTGTTAAGATTCCTTGCAGTTTGTTGAAGTGTCCAAGCGCAGAGTAAAACATACACTAGTCACTATATTTGATAATTGTTCCTGTGGTTTAAACTCAATCTGCGAAAATTAAATAATAATAGGAAAATCATCTATCTTTATTATATTCTGGTTATCTATAAACAGTGTGCTTTTAATGATGAATATATGGAATCAGTAATGGTTTATTCCATTCTAAACTGTCATCACTCAGCATCTGTGGTAATTTTTGGATCGTATTTCCCTATCCCTTCTTAATTTATCATTTTTGTTTGTTTGATTGGTGTTTTTAGTAACAGTACATATATGGACCAAATACATGTTTTTTTCTTTCAGATTTAAAGATAGATATGGATCTCTTTCTTTCTTTTACATAATTATAATTATATTTTTGAAAAACTGAAATAGAAAAATTGCAAAGTATTTTCCACATTTTATACATTGAAACTTCTCTTATAGTTTGCTTATATTATTTCCATGTGAACATCCACCAGTGTGGCTATGTGCATTGAGGTGCTACCACACTGGGTCAGGAAGGTATTTTTTATTATTATTATTATTTTTTTTATTTATCAATCTTGTTTCATGGATCCCTGCTGAGGAAAGACCTCTGGGATGTGAAACATGTCATGGTTAATACAAATACACACAATATGAGTCATAATCATAGTATGAACAAGTATATGTTCCAAAGACAAATAACGAGAATAATAATGAACATTAATTTTTACAACTGAATTTTGCAAAAGTCATATTGAATACAATTAATTAATTTGTTCAAATTCTTGAATGTTGTAGAAGGAGTTGCCAATAAGATAATCTCTCAGTTTTTCTTTAAATATATCTTTATTATCTGCAGACCGTTTTATACTCTTGGGAAGGTTATTAAACAGATGTATACTAGAATAATTAACTCCTCTTTGTACTAATGACAGAGATGTTTGTGTTTTGTGCAAGTTATTTCTGTTTCTTGTATTGAAATTGTGTACCTGTGAATTAGAAGTAAACAGGTTAAAATAATCTGTGACAAAGCACATGAGAGGATATATATACTGAGAAGTCATTGTAAGAATATTGAGTTTTTTAAAAAGTTGTCTGCAAGAAGTTTTTGGTTGTACCCTACACAACATCCTAATAGCTCTTTTCTGTGCTATGAAAACTTTTTTACTTTGTGAAGAGTTTCCCCAAAAGATTATGCCATATGACATCACTTTTGAATAGTAAGCGTAGGTTCATATCCTGAGTCCGGTGTACCTACCATTCTGACTGCAGGTACTAGGCAGTTTACTGCAATCATCACAGCAAATTCTAGCTAGTATGGTGCCTGTCTCATAAAACCACACACTTCTCAAACAACACTTACATAAAACACAAGTTAAATGTTCCGTGAATACATGGCAACATGTCCACTCCCCTATCAAAACTATGGCAGAGCTGGCAAAACTGTACCTGATGGATTTTTCTTTTAAATAAGTACAACCTTGTAAAAATTCCTATTAACCTTTAAGGTCGTATTTTTTTTTTAAAAAAGTTTATGTCTTTTAGAACCACAAAATACAAAAAAAAAAAAATCAATTTTGACCCTATAACATGTAATTGTAACTGTTCAAAATGTGTAAAAATGTGAAGTTATCCATTTGTAAGAAGATAGCCTGCTCATAGTTATTTACCTCGTAACCTAATTGAGATTAAATATTTTTTTTTTGTAGGGACCTTCGATACTCAGCATTAGTTCTAAACCACTGGACTAATTTAGAGAAGTATACTGCTGCTAGAAAAATAACATTGCCGAAACTGAAAAACTTTGTTTCTGAAATGCTAAATAATTTGTTCGTTCAAGTACTTATACAAGGAAATTACAATGAAGAGCAAGCATTGAAAGTGACAGATGTACTATTATCATCTCTACCTTGCAAGACTCCTGTTCCACAAGATCTTATTCGGGTTAGTACTTTTACAAATGATTGATTATGTGCTACAAAGATACATGTAACTTTGTAAGTCTTTTACATATTATGAAAAATCTTTATTTTTTTATTTTTATTTATTTATTATTTTTTGACTGCTTGTAGCAAGGCTCATAATTCTAAATATGAGTATTAGACTCAGTAGAATTGTTACTTGGTTTACTGTAAATAAAAGGATAACATTATACTTCTAGCATTAGTTTACCTTTTAGTCTCATGTTCTATGCCATTTAATTGTTGATCATTTGGTATGACAGTTAACAAGTGGTGCTAATCAGCAAATACAAATAATGAAGGAGAAAGTAACCATCATTTACTACTGTAGCATAATGCAAAAATGTTCTAAAAACGGTCAATTTAGAAGGACCCATGCCCTGTGCTCTTCATGTTCTATGCTTATTTCAGGTTCATGGTTTTTGTTTCTTCCCTGTACTACTGTCATCTTTGGCAAGTGATGGTACTTACCTCTTTCCTCATGTGTAATTATTCTTTTTTTTTTGTATTCACTGTTGGCTTTACTGTTTCTTAACAAATTCCTTTTAATTCTCAAGTCTCAGGACCATCATGAACTTATTGTTATTTTGGTCCAGGAAGAATGAAGTATGTTGTCTTAGCTGTCCAGAAGACTTGTATTTAATAGTTATCCAATAAAGCAACGCATTTTGTCATCCTGAAATGAGATCCTGTTAGTTTGAGTATAAATCAGTGGTGAATTGCATTTTCAAGCAACAGTAATTTATTTTACTACCCAGGAACTACTTTAGATTAAGGGGGGTAGGACGTTAAACGGGCCGACTTAGAGCAGGAGAAGCACCACAGGACATTTTAATCTCCATTGTCTATACTTTTACAAATAAATTCATAAAAATTTGTCAGCATGGCCATGAAGTATTCAGGATTCACACTAATAGCAGTTTACATTCAAAAACATAACAAAACCATTTTTTTTTACATGTGAAATTCCACCATTTTTCACTTATTATCGGTTGCATTAATTGCTATAGGTACACTTTTCATCATAAGTAAGAGAGATTTTTAAATGAATTTTGCACAGCATACAAACCATGCCTACAGTTGTATGAAACTCTAGAATTTACTTAATTTATGAAAAAATGAATGAGCTATTACATTTTAAACTTCATCTTTAGAAAAAGCTCAAATTTTATAGTTAATTATCTCAATTTTTACCACAATTTTTAATGGAATTGGAAAATTCTAGAGTTTTGTATTAAGGAGATTGTGTTTAATAAGCATACCAAGTTTGAAGGTAATAGGATGTTTATTTTGGATGCTACATGTACCTAAGTACAGGAATATGTGTTTTGCGGAAAATGGCCGTTAAAGTTTCTGCTTGTATGACAGAAGAATGCTGTGCAAAGGGGCTGGCGCGTCACCTTCATACACTTAAGATCAAATTACGTACCTCATAATCCCTCAAATATAAATGTTTTATACATCAAATTATTCAGGAAGATGTGTGGTACAAAATAGGCATATTTCTGAAAAATCGATTTTTTTTAAATTTTTTTCGTTCAGAAAAATGAACTTCTATGGTGTATGTGGCAATTAAATACCTCTTTTTGTGATGTGATAGATTCTTTTATAAGGCATTATATAGTTCCAGTAACAGTGAAATGTTTGAGAGATTGTTTCATATAGTGTTGCATTAATTTTTTTTGATGATTATAGAAATTCTGGTTTTGTTTGTACAGCTGTGTATTTTGTTTGCAATTAAAAGAATAGGAAAGAAAGTTTTTTCATTTTGAAAGAGAAAAAAGATTTATGTAAATCACATTCTAAGCATAATTTTCATTATACACTATGTGCCAAAATATAGTTGTGAAATCAGTGAGTCAGAGAAAATGCGATCTTCAAAACAGTACTTACTGTATGCAAGTGACATTATGCATTGTGGGTAAATAAAGGAATTATTGTTATTGAAGTTCAAGAGTCATATAAAAGGACATGTGTCTGAGGAATTTGGGTCTATATGTAGAGTTGAGGCAACCAGGTTAATATTTTGCCAAATGAGCCAGTGCTTCTTTCAACATAGTGAGTAAACATTTTTCCTATTTCTTAGGAATCAATTATTGGATTTTTTATAATTTAACACTGAAATTTGGATAAAAGACTTTAATATTGTATTTTTTTTTTAAGATTATAACTTAAAATGTACTTGCAGATTCAATAAAATTGGAATTTTATAGGAAAACAGATAAATTAAACTTTATTGCAGAGATTTAAAACCGACAAATATTACTGATGCTTTATTTTCCAATCTGGCATGACCATAGCACCTCATGTAAATTCCTGGGTTGGTACTGCCCAGGAAGGAGTCACCAGAATTGATACCAATATTCGACAAGTTGAATCATAGATTGTTAGAAGTCTGTATATGCTAGATAGACTAAGAGTTAAAAAAGGGAGGTGTAATAACTTAAATCTGAAATTGTTGAGCATATGAGATTAAGTTGAGTGATGAAAAGGATATAGAATAATCAGCAGAGAAACTGTAACTGGAGTTATTGGTGTAGGACTTGGAATCAAAAAGAGAGTATGAATATATAAACACTTCAGTAACAGGATTATTTTGGTAAGGATAGAACCACGTCAAATACATAACCAGTGTGTATGCCAACATCACTAGTGTAAAATGATAAAATAAATAAAATATATGATAAAACTAAAGATTTAATTGAATCTGTTATGGGGGAGGAAAACCAATATTAATTGTTGATTGGAATGCAATGGTACAAGAAGGAAAAGGGGAATATTAAAGAAATTTTTATCTAGGAAAAAGAAATGAAAATTGTAGCACACTGTTTAAATTTTGTGAAAATATAAACTGAGCATAGCAAACACCCTGTTTGAAAACCGATTAAGAAGGATATATATCTGGAAATATTCCAGGGGATACAAGTAGATTTCAGCAAGGTTATTCCATAGTTAGACTCAGAAACCAATTTCTAGATTGTGTAGCACACCCAGGAGCTGATAAAGACTCTGTCCCCAATCTGATAGTTCAGAAGTGCAACTTGAAATTAAGGAAGCAGCATAGGGATAAAAAGAATTGAAGTAACAAAACTAAAGGAAACTCACATGAGATTAAAATTTGTAGAGACTGTACACATTGCCATATGAAATAATTCTGAATACAATTCAACAGAAGGTTGGGATGCACTGAAGAGATATAAGGAGGGTAAAGAAATATTGGACATTATGAAAGGAGCTATCTCAAAACCTTGGGTTGCAGAAGAAATTTTAGACTGGTTGATTCAGAGGAGAAAGGACAAAAATGCTCAAATGAATTAGGAAGACAGCAGGACAGAAATTTTAGAAATCAGATAATCCAAGAAAACAATAGCAAAGTTGCAACAAAAAAAGTGAAAAGAAGTTGAAGGAAATGGTTGTAGTAAAATGGATGACTGTGGGGCAACAAAACAGAATTTTGGAGGAATTAAGAAAAAAAAATGTATAAAAATGAAAAGTGCTGATCAGATATCGCTTTTAAGCTTAAACCAATGTTTCTCAACCTT
>JARYHS010015765.1:0-31000 GCA_031002005.1 Vandiemenella viatica
TTTAGAATTCTGTAAATGTTGCTCAGTTTATTTCCTTTCTTCTCGTAATTTGAAACTGAAATAGGATAAAGAAAATATCGTCACATGCCCACTTTAAATTTCTTTGGTAATACAGTGTCCTAAGAAATATTATTAAAAATATAAGCACAGAATCAAAAATACCACTAATTTTTCACCATCTGATTTGTTTTTAGCTTTTTGTTGATGGAGTTAGATGACTTTTTTATGTCACCTTAGATATGATAATAAGATAATTAAATAAATATGAATTAACATCATTTATAAACTTACCTGAAAAAATATAAATTGTTTAACTTTTCTTATATGTTCCATCCTAAAATGTAACTTTGAAAACATTAATTTATACATCACCACTGGAATAAATTCTCTTCATGGTTGCTTTTATAAATTGCTCTGAGCTTGCATTAAGCTCTGACTGATTTCACAGCTCTAAAATATTTTACAAGCAATTTTTATTTATTTTTAAGAAAGATTCTTATAGACAGATTAACATATACTTATCTAATACACTGAAAATGGTAGCGTAAACAGCATAATTATTTGTTATACATTCTCTTTTATAAAATGAAATACGGTATGAAATATGGACATATTTGATAAAATTGCATTAATTTTAAATTTTTATTTAAGGCAAATCAGATTTGAAAATAGTTTTGTATTATACTTACTGTTTCTTTACGTTTTGTAAGTTAACTATAAATGCAAATATATCTCACCTACTTATATCCGTATGACACATTAAAATAATAGAATATTCTTCCAAGTATCAAGCTAATACCTTTTTTTAAAAATAATAAAAAAACTACATTAATACTGCTTTCAAAATTCACAGAGCTATTGATTACATATTATTTAAAATAAATAAATTAACTATCACACAAAAATAGTAAAGATACTGGATTATTACATGATCCAAAGGAAGCAACTCCTGCAGAAGTTAAGAAACGAACTAAGATTTCATCTAAACCATCCAGTTTAAACTTTCAAATTCTTCTAACATAAGTACATATTAAGTTCACATTATAAAAATGTGGTGTGTACTCTTTCATATTTACTCAAATCGATATTAAAAGATCATCAGTGCAATGCACGAGACAAATAACGGGTATAATAATCTTTACTGTGTGGTAATTGATTGCCTTTTTTTCTCTTATTTCTGCTTCAAATACTGTCACTCATAATAACCATTCATTTTCCAAAGAACCCTAAAAAACCAGAAAGAGGAAACATTGTTTATAATAATATTGGTCACCTCAAACAAAATTTGTAAAACTATGTAACAATACTTCATGAATTAAAATTCGAAATTCTATTCATCAGACAAGAAAGGGATCAGCAGATATTTAGTAGTTAAACATAATGGTTTTTTTCGTCAAATGAAAAGTTTGTGTTATTACTGAAATTTTCAGATTCTTGTTTTTGATAAAATGGTACTATGGGACAAAGACCCGAATATGATGTTTCTTCAGATACCTCATTAACTCCATCTAATAATCAATCACTACTTAGAAGCCTCAGAACATGAATATATGTGGCGATCTGTAATTGCTTGATGCATTCCTAAATGTTTTACATATATTAGATTCATCTAATGCTAACTGAAACAGAAATATAATATGGTTTGTTAGCATATGTGACAAAATTAAGTTACTGAAAATTGTTTTCAGGAATACTACTAGTGTAGAGCTTTTCAAAATAGTCTATAAAAATAATCCAGGATTGCAAGTAAATTTTGTAATATTATTCTGACTGAGAGTCACAATTGGTTAAATCATAAGATTTCACTTAAGCAATATTTGCATAACTTCATATCTGTACAAATCCATCTTATTGTCCTATACAACATTAAACAAAGGCAGAGGAAGCAACCATTGCATACCAAGGAAAGCCGCAGAATGGTATAGATTCACAAAAACAGAAAGAAGGAAAATATGAAATTTTCGGATACAAATCATTTGCAGACAGAGGAGCATGATGTGGAATATTTGTCAATCAGAGAAACAATCTTAGAGTTTACAGAATATTTGGATGATTTTTATTCTTCTTAGGGCTTTACATCTCATTGGCAGCATGATCATTACAGGGGAAAAGGGGGAGTGTTTTGGGGTAAGGAATTGAAAGGATATATTCCTTGGCTGTTTGGAGGAACCACCCCACATTCATCTGGAGTAATGTTGGGGAATTATTATAAACTAAAATCTGAATGGCTGAATCTGAATTCTTGCAAATGACAGGCCTGAGTATCTTATTTCACTTATGAGGTTTGCTAGTTGGAGAAACTTTGTTTTCACAAAGAACTTTTGACTTCTGTTTGACTCAAAACAACACCTACACTTTGCAGGTGCCTTGTTGTTTTCTATTGTTTTTTTTTTTTTTTAAATCTGATGATCACCTCTTGGGTTTCACAGCAAACCTATTACTATATATTTATATGATCAGTTCAGCAACAAAATATTTGGTGTTAGTGATTCAATAGAAACATGGAAACTTTCTAGAAATGCAGCTCTATGAACGAAAAACTTCTGACTGAAAGATCTATGAAATAAAAGGACTCATAGTTTAAGATTATCTGACAAGTGAATGTTGACTGAACACATATTAGGCAGAAATTTTTTTGTGCTCTGGCTTTTTTTTAATTGATATTTGCTATTTAGCATTGCAGTTGAAAATGTCAATCATCTGTCATACAACTTAATGCTTATTGTAAATGACTGTGTTGTAACTTTTAGATTTTTCAATGATTACAGCAGCCAGGGGATAGGTCTGGTTTAATTTGCCTTACTCTTTACTGTCCACAAATAAAGAATGTAGTCTTTTATATTTTTTTTACAGAAGTTCAAACTTTATTAACATCCTTTTGTTTACTTTCGTGTGGAACTACATCAGGGAGGTAAGGTAACCAAAAATACCATGTTCTATTCCAGCAGTGACTGTAATATTCCTAGCTGCAACTCATGTACACATTATACACCATTCAACACTTGCTGTATCTCTCTCTCACCATGGCAACCCCAACTTTTTTTTTTTTTTTTTTTTTTTTTTTTTTTTTTTTTTTTTTTTTTTTTTTTTTTTTTTTTTTTGAGCAGTCACTATTCATCTGCAACTATGACCGAAGAACCAAATAAAATTTGTCACAAAAAATTATTATTATATTCTGCCTCAATCCAAAAACTATTCCTGTTGTGTCACAAATCTACAGTATATGTAGTGAGATCATCTCTGCCCCTCATTATACTTCCAGTTCCCTCCAAACTCAACAGAAATTATTCCAATTGTGCAGATCAAATCCCCAGGGTCAAATTGGTATTTCAGTTGGATCAGGTCACACAGTCATGACTTGTGGCTATATAAAAAAAAAAATCATTTCTGCAATTTTCATTGACCTTTAGAGGCTGAACAGTTATCAGACTCAAGAAATAGACTAAACCTGTGATCCTAAAAATTATTTTTATTTTCAAAAAAAAATTCTTTAACAGGATTACTGCCAAAGGGTTGAGGAGGTCTTCCAAGTGAGACACCATGTTTGTTTCACAAACAATCCTTCAAATATCCAAAGGAAGTGTTACCTCCATTTCAAATGGAAAGTAATCAGATCCGTGTAATTTTGGCATTTGTCATGACAATCCCAAGGGCAGAACCTGGACAAAGTAAACATTTGATACATAAATCTCTCTGCCAACTAGGAACTGTTGTAGTTCTGTGACTGTGTGGTTAAACCTAGTCAGTGTGTACTAGTATTATCAGCATTCTATGTTGTCTGATAAAAAACCTTGTTAAGTAATGGTTTCTTTCTACATGGCTAAGTGAAATTTAATACTTTAAAATATTTTCCTTGAATTTTTAATATCCAAAATAATATTTTCCTAACAGAACATAATTATAAAAAAGTTGTTTTACAAATGCAGTGAATAAAAGATGATAAGAAACCTTGAGTGAAATGTTCATTTTACAAAACAAATTGAAATAACACAATTCTTCATTACTTCTAATGCTGATATTCCCACTAAATGCTGATGAAAATCTGGTGTCTTGCATACGCTAACTTATAAATGAGAGAGTATTATGAGGCTCAGTTTTTGTTTGTATTTCAGTTTTTTTTATTTTTTTTTAAAAAAAAAGGGAATTAGAAACAAGCAAATAACAATATTTGTAATGTTGAAATTGAGGATCCAACAAGATAATAATGATACTTTGGTAAAGTGTAATTTTTTTATCATCAACAATAGTTACAGAAAATTGACTTATGAATCTCTAGATGAAACTTTTCTTCTTTCTTTCTACTAACAACACATGAAGAATTAAAAAACAAACCAGAAAAGAGGCAATCAAAAAATGAACAGCATGGTAAGAAACAGACCATTTTTCTAGATGTTTGAATTACTGTTCATATAGCACTCAACAAAACAACAAAGAGATCAGTGAAATGCATTGATGATGAAGAAAATAAGAAAGTTTTAAAAATCAGTTTTATTAACCTTGGTAGGTCATATATTTTTAACTGAACCTGAGTTTTGTTCTCATTACTATAAATGTGTCATTGCCTCCGAGTTTTGTGTTCCCTTAAATTTCTAGTTGATTTTCATAATGAATTCAATGTCTGTGGATTTTTTTTTTAACATTATACAGACACTGTTTTCTGCTAGAAGCACTTAAATACACCTTTTATAAATGAAAAATATTCCAAATTAAACAGTAGAGATGAGGTCAGATTGGCTAGGATGAACAAAACACACAAACATATTTTACAATATTTCTGTATAAACCTTAATCACAGAGGTGAGATACATAGCAAGGTGAAACATGTTGACTCATCCAGCCTTGAGAATTTTTATACACCTTTCCCCTTCCCATACTATGTCTCACCTCATAGATGACTAAGGTTTTTTACCCAAATATTGTTTAGTGAGTTATTGTTTTTGTGCTGGACCTCCTACCTCTATCTGTGGTAACAGATGGATTATTTTACCTATCCTACTGTGTCTTCATTGCCTAATAGCAGATTCAGTATCACTATAATCAAATTTAACTTAAAAAATTAAACAATATTATGCTGAAAACGTTAGTTTCAGAGACAATTTTATGGTCATTTCATTACAAGTACAAAAAATAAGTGAAAATAGATCAGGAAGTTAAAATTCTGATAAAGTATATTTTTAGTTTGGCATTAATTTATTTTGATTAGTAGACACTACCACAGATCATTAAACATATTACAGGTAAGTTATATTTGTTACTATTTATTTTTATTATTGAAGCCATTTATGAGTCCAATTACTCATATCAGCAATTTTAAATTTTGGAACTGAAGTTCTATCTTCAAAATTTCAAGAACATATTCGTATGAGTGCCAAGTGTCATGATATGAGTTACAGAAATTGTAAACAAGCTGCTGTTGGACTCTACCAATAAGAAAAAATAGATAAAAATAACCTGTAACCATAGCTGAAGGAAGGATGGCCAGACAAACACACAAAATTCAAAATATTACAGTTAATAATGGTAGTCATACAGGTGGGAGGTGTGACATATGGCAGGAGGAAAGATGTGAGCAAATCCAGATCTGCCACATAAATGAAACATGTGGGAGAGTGGTTATCTAACTGGCAGTGACGGGGGGGGGGGGTTGACCAAAAATAATTGTGAAACAGTGTAATCTCTGCGATGATCAGTTGAGATAAAATGAAATTTGTTTAAATAATAAAATAAAAAATGTATGCATATATTGAAAACTAATTGTAAAATTGCTAAATAGTAAGTAACAGATTCAATGTAGGATGATGCCAGGGGTGTGTCTGTTGTCTAAGATGTATTGATAGTTTAATTCCCATCTGTGGATCTCTAAAGAAGCAGTGGTGTTTGGGAAAAGTGACAGCTTTAACCATAAAACAGGTCTTAAGATTTTTGGAATCATGTAAGCAGGCATGAATTGCCACTGGATGGTCTAGATCAGCAGTATAAAAATTTGCCTGTGGCCATTCATCTTGTAGGATAGTTATTGAGTGGTGAAACTCACCTAAGAAGCAGTGCAGTGAAGGCAAGTAAGTTGGTACATGAAGTGAGTAGTAGTAGTGCAGGTGACATGTCCAATAATAGAATATGATTTTTCTCTGATGGGATTGGAGTAGCTAGTGGTGGTTGAATGCAAGCTATATGTTTTGCAGCAAGTTCTATTACAGAGGGAAGGTCCTTGTAGATGCCTGAGAGAGTTAGAAGTTAAGTACTTGAGGGTCAATTTGCTGTTCAGATTAGGAGGTCTCCTAAAGCAAGTGCAGTGGGTAGTAGGTAGGATATCATGAATATTTCAGGTAAGGAATGTGGAATGTCATGGCATGGTTAATGGATCCCAAGCCAGCAAAGAACTGGGTGATAGAGATTGGTCCACGGTCGTCAGCTTTTGGAGGTGCAGAATGGGAGTTGTGGGTGATATGATAGAAAGTTTGCTTTTCAACAAGATCCTTGGGTTAATAGTGAGAAAGGAGGGCTTGGGAAAGTTATTTACTTATTTACTCTTATAACAGATCAAAGTAATACTATTTAAACAAATTTTATGTTACCTCGATTGATTGTCACAGAATGTTTCATCTTTCTTTTTTCATTAATTTAGTGGGTCTGGATGTGGTCACATCTTTCCTTCTGTCATATGTCTCACCTCCTACATGACTAAGGTTATTAATTGAAATGTGAAATTAGTGTGTGTGTTTTTTATGTGTTTCTCTTATCCTCCTACATTAACCTGTGGTAAGTGACTTTTTATTTTTTGTTATCCTATTTTAAGAAATACAGTGACATAAAATTTTAAATTACAATCCTTGATGGTTTTTTAATTTTATTAAAAAAAAAAAAAATGGTTGTAGCTTGCAGTCTGGTCATCTGAATACAACGGGATAAACATGTCTGCATATAACCACCAAAATTTCTATAGAAATAAAGCAGCAAATATTGTTAGATATGCCACTGAGGTAGAATCATCAGTTTTTTTTAAATTTCTTTAAAAAAAAAATTATGAAATCAATGTATTCTGAGTAATTTTAATTTAAAGTAACTAGTGTGACAGCAACTTCTTGAATTGTACTAAAGCTGGTGATACATCCCTCTAAAAAAAATGTTTGTTATGTAATGTGAATAGTAACAGCAAAGATAAAGATGTACACCTCTCAATGTTCTCCTACATTTCAAAGTTTCAGTCAAGCTGTGGTTCAAATAATTTAATTGTTCTTTTTTAATTATGTTCATTATATTTCAAATTTGTATTTTCCATGCCCTTAACATTTTCATAATAAGTTTTTTGATCAAGTATATAAAAGCATTGCCACAAAGCAAATGTTAATGAGAGTCATCCTTTAAAAGCATGTCATTTGCTTGAACAGACAGTATCCTTCAGCTCCTGCTTCTAAACATGATCGTAGTATGTATTGGCATATTCTTGATATAGTGCTGAAACCAAATCTACCTTCTTTATGTCCTTGGCAAGACTATTTCCTACAGTGAAAATAATGTATCACACAAATCTTGGTCATGTTCCTCCAGCTAGAGCTGCATCTGTCACGTCTGACAAGTGAACATCTTCAAGTAGAAGTTCTATAATAATATTATTTCTATGTGTATTGTATTAAATAGTAGTTTAGTATAATTTTTTTTAAAAAAAAGTTCTGCAGCTTAGAATGAGTTATTTATATTTTTGTTAAAATGAAAAAGGAGAGCCAGTGGCATAGCTAGGTCAACTAGGGCCCAGGTACAAAAAATTTATTTTGGGCCCTCAGGCCAGATGGGTGACCTTTTTTTTTTTGCTTTGTGTTGCTGGTAGGGGCCCTCCTGAGCAGTGAGGGCCCTTAGTGAGGGGCTCCCTGTGCCTCAGTGGCCGCCTTAGATGACAGTAGAGGTAAAAAAAAATAGTCGCCAGTTTGCCATGAAGGCCCATGGGCCCTCTGAACTGCGCTTGGGGACCTCCTGAGGTATGCTTGGGGGCCCCCTGAGTGTAGGGGCCCTGGTGCACTGCACCGTCTAGCCCCATAGTAGCTACACCCCTGAGAAGAGCTGAGAGTGTAATAATGAAGTTCTGAAAGAAATTTCTTGAGTTAAATAAAGTTTATTATGAGATTTTATCATATTTGTTAAGAAGTGTTCAAAAATTAGCAGCAATCGTACAATTGTTTTATATATACTAGAGGGTATAGGAGGAATGATCAAATGGGAGCTTCTTGAATTTAAATTATCAGGTCAGAGAAATTCAGCAGTTGAAGCTGGTTTGAAATATAGTGCTATTAAAATGTAGTTCCTTATTTGTTAATATTATTTGCAACGCACATTATAGATTGTAAACATCTAGTTAGTAATCAAATGATTGAAATTATATGTTGCAGGGTATATATACATATATGTAATAGAACATAAATAAGATCACTATATTTTGATTAATGTGATGAATTACGTATTTTAGACCTTCATATAAATACGTATATTCAGCAATTGAATATCAGTATAAAGATCTATGTGAGATATGTAAGTTTGTACCTGAAGTTTATGTGCTCTGTTATTAAGGATGAATTCAAAAATATAAGAATTTCTGAGTGAAAATGTGTAAATGCCTCCAGTATTTTATTAAAAAATAAAATACTAACTGAAATGTACAGAAACAAAACTTCGGTAGGTTTGACTGGGTTGTCTCTTGGAGGAGAAAAATATTATATTGAACACTGAATTATATGTATTTAATGAGAGGAGATATACTTTATTGTAATAATATTATTTCTGTATCTGAGTTGTGTTGATTTGTTTTACATACTTAAAAATTATGTATTACCTTTGTAGCATTTATTAACATGTCAGTGAACAAACTAAAATAACTCCAATTTAAAATTATAATTTATTAAGAAAAAATAAAACAAAAAATTAAATAAATCTATATGACTTAAATTTTAAAATGTGGTGCTTTATTTAAAATATAGCTAACTGATCATAACTGCTCTTTTAATAATGAATACAACCTAATAGTTAACTATAAAAATATTGTTAAATGACTAAATTACATAATATGTGCAAAGATGTATGCATACAAACATGTTTTGTAATCATCAGTACAGTGTCAGAGAACAGGCAGATGCAAATAAAATGTATCTTTACAATATATGTATACAAAAATATTTGTTTGAAATTGGAACTTTTACTTTGAGATTGAAAATATAAACCTTCTTTTCTAATGTGTATCATAGAGCTGTGTTACGGTACAGGGAAATATAACCAATTTTCTAACAAACACTACTTCAAAATGCTTAAAAATTTATAAATACATTTATACCTTTCCCTTTTACATAAATATTCCTCACCTTCCTCAAAAACATTGTGGTTAAATTTTTGCCACAGAAATTAATTTCTGGATAATTCTGTTTTATATTTACTGTTAACAGTGAGCAGCTTTTCAGTGTGATACATGTAGTTAATATTAAATTAGCTTCAGAGATAATGCTCCATTTTCTTATTCAGTGATTTTACTGACCATGTATAAGTTGCGTATGCACGGCGCTAGTGCAGAATAAGTGCGAAAATTATATTGGGTATATATGGCTTTTTAAATTAACTGAAATACATCATATATCATTAAAGTACACTTTTGACACGAATAAAACATGGTTCCACTTGGAAATTACAACGTCGTGATTTTACTGACCATGTCTAAGTTGCTAATGCAGAATAAGTGCGAAAATTAGATTGGGTATATATGGCTTTTTAAATTTATTGAAATACATCGTATATCATTAAAGTACACTTGTGACAGGAATAAAACATGGTTCCACTTCGGAATTACAACGTCGTGATTTTACTGACCATGTATAAGTTGCGTCTGCACGGCACTAATGCAGAATAAGTCCGAAAATTAGGTTGGGTATATATGGCTTTTTAAATTTACTGAAACACATCGTAAATCACTAAAGTACAGGGCCGGCGTTAAGGGGGGGTAAGCGGGTCAAAAGTACCCGGGCCCCACCGGCAGATGGGGGGCCCCGATCACCGACTATAGGGGCCCTCAGGCCATGAAGCCAAGATTACGCCCATTGTCGCCTGGCCATTTTGTAGAGCTAAAAAAAAAGTTCACCCATTTAACCCCGGGCCCGAAATTCCTAGCGCCGGCCCTGCTAAAGTACACATGTGATACGAATAAAACATGGTTCCACTTGGAAATTTAAAAGGTGGTGATTTTATTGACCGTGAATGAGTTGCGTCTTGAAACTGTATTTCAAATGCGTGGGCTCCTACATCTTTCTTTCCCTGTGTGCGCTGGTGGCGCTGTCTTAAGGCGGCAGGTAGGAACTATACCCTGTGAAATCACAGCCTTCTAATCACACCTATTCTGTATGTATACCAGATTGGTATAATCTATATACGACTATAACAAAATCCAAAAGTAACTTTCCTGGTCCACTGGATATTCTACACAAATGATTATTCTTCATCATGAAAATGACAGTTTTTTTTTTTTTTTTTTTTTTTTTGTTATGGCAAATCAATATAGCAGTCATTAGCATCCTAAAAATAAAACTATTATCGCAACGGAAGTAAAAACAAAATAAATTTCTATGTATTTAGCCAACTCCAAAGAGGTCAGCCATAGAGATAGTAAAACACTAAAACATCTGGCTTGCCACAAAAACCTAGGAGTCTCCAAGCCAACAGAATATATGGTTAAATAATTGCGAAGGCTTCTGTGGTCGTCGTAAATATTATCTTGGATCACCTAATGTTTCAACCATTGCACTGTGGCCTTCATCTTGTGCCCTCCCTTGGAGAAGGTCCCACCATCTTCTCTAGCCACAATAACGTACGTGAGGTCATCACGGAGAGAGAAGGTTCCAAGACGAGCGGCACCATCCGATCGCCTTCGCTAGGCACGGTAACGTCTATGCAGAGGCGGCCCTAGCAAGTTTTTCAGGTGGTGCGAGATCTCATTGTGGCGCCCCAAATGTGCAATCGCTTATTCGTGATTAAGGTGTCTAATAGACAGACTGAAGATAACATACTGTACATTGTAAGAACGTAGACTTTCCCGGTGTATAATTGCAATAAAGTCTTCACGGGTATCAGACGATCAGCCGACCAATACAGATGTTTCCCGCACTTGAGGAGGGCAACGGAGCTAGTCGTCGAAATATCGTGTTTTCACAACATAATCCGGTGGTATACCCGTGAAGATGTCATTACATAATATACAATTTTTTTACTTCCTACTAAGATTATAAATGTTAAAATTTGCTTCCTTGGATGTTTTTACTGTTTCACGTCAAAACGGCTCATCTGATTAGGATAAAATTTGGAATAATGTATTGGCTATCTACTTTTATTTCGTGGGATAAAAAACGAATTCTCGTATCAATGCATTAAGAATTCAAAAGGTTCAAAGCTGCGGGCAAGAGGTAGTCTTTATATATTAATAATAACTGAAACTTCAGAAAGATTAGTATACGATAGCAGTGGTGTAAATTAGAAACAACAGCAGTAAAAAGGAACACAATATGTTTGAAAAGGTTTATTTAAGCTTCTATGGCGTACACAATGCTAACATTAAATTCTCATAATTAATAACAATTTGCTTAAACCATTACTAAAAGGCCTAGATTGCCATCTTCCTCGTTTTTGTCCTTGGGTAATATTATTTTTTCATAGATAAGATCTGTTAGTCTATGTAGATTCTGTGTTTACCACAAATAAGTTTTGATAAGTTGATAACTTCGTTCTCCTTTACAGTGTCACATTTTTCTCCATCAGTTAAAATTATTACAAAATCTGCATATGATTATTCCAATTTGAACTTTTCTGGAATTTGTGTAATGTGTTAAATATGGCTAGTTGTTTAAATTGAGTTACCAACGTATTCTTTATTGTATCGATTCTATGCTAAAACACGTTCATTGTAAACAATTCTTCTGTATCTGATGCCCTCTCATCTCTGGCCTCGTACTTAAAAAAATTTCTCTTCAGGATCTGACTGGCTTGATAATAGGTTGTATCCAACCAAGTCTGAGAAGCAATTTTTCTAGCTGCTATCAGAGCAGACAAATAACCCAGGTACTCTTTCTTAAATTCCGAGCTGTTTGCCAGCAATTGTAAAGCGTTTCATAAAACCACTTTCAGTATCCATAGCCTTGCCTACAATATTTACTTGAAATAATGTATGATACTAAGTCACCATTGTAACTACGAATTCAAATCCCTCCATGATCTGACTCAGTTGCTACAACTGAATAATTCGTTTCCAGAACGATGTCGTGAACTGAAGAGTAGTAATTACAAACTGCAGTGAGACTAGAAACTCTATCCTCGAAACGAGTTTCACAAAGTTTTTGGTGAAAGGCCCTGTAAGTGCTTGGAACCACTTCCCATCGCTTTGTTGATCGTGAGAAAAGAACAATTATTAAAAGAAATCCAAGCATGGAAACCAATATAACTGATGTTTTAGCGGTTTCTGCTATTACCAATTTTTATAACAGCTATTGGTTCAGAATTCTGATTCCTTCTATGATATTGGAAGTATAGTCATGTCTTTAACCTCGAAAATCGTTCATATCCAAATCGAACTTCTGAAAAACAGGCCAATGAACCCATGTCCCAGTTGCCGAAGAGTCACTTTCCAGCTTGTAAATAACGAAACACTCACGCACTTGGACTTCGCCTTCCTTAGTGTCAACCAGGGGCGCCGACTCTGTGGGTGCTCGGGGACTCTGGCACCCATGAGAGGTAAATAGTGGGTGCGGAGCACCCATGAGCATAGACGTCAACAGTAATCAGTAATGGACTTCGAGCGGCACCTGTATTACCTACGTATGCGGCGCCTGGAGTGGCAAGACGTCTCAACGAGATCGCACTTGCTTACGATGTAAGTGTGCACGTCATGCCCAAGAATATAAATACTACTTTAGGTAACACTATCTGCTGTGTGGTAAATGTAGGTTTGATTCGTAAAGAACCGCACACAAGCAAATCGAGTAGCGCGATCCCGCTCAAATCCTAGCCCGCCATCCGTCGCGCCTCACCCGTCCGTCGCGTTGCCGCGGCTCGCAGGCTGTCTCAGGTGTCTCACCCTTTCTTAGTCGAGCTACTAAAAAAAACATGTGCTTTAAGAGCACGCTGCACTTGATGTTATCGTGTGTATTTCTGAAAATTATTAGTTTCTATAGATAAATTCGTGCTTCGAAATCGTAACCAGAAGAACCCTCCACTAGTGGCTCTTATGAGCTTAGCAAAGCTCAGCAAATCCAAATCTTATATATATATAAAAATAGACGTGTTTTTTTCCTATATTTCACTTTTCAGCCACCACTACCTAGCACAGATCACTGATGTTTGTGGGTGGAAGTAGCATGGGGTTTCCTGTCGTGCACAACGTTGGCCGAATGCCGATAGCTGTGGGGATGTGGGAGATATAATGATTAAAGTTGGTCAGTGCAGGGCGTTTTCATAATTCGACCAAAAATTCGTATCTCCGTATACCTCTCTTTCCTGCCACAACTGCATAACATAGACCTTTGGTGTTTGTGTGTGGTAGTAGAATCGTCTTTCCTGTCGTGCACTATGGTTGTTAGATGTCGGTAGCTATGGGGGTGTGGGAGAAGTGGGGGTTGAAAGTGGTCGACCTGTGGCAATTTCATACTTCTGCCAAAGACAAAAGTGTCATGGTGTATCACTTTTCAGCGAAAACTATAGATCACAGATAACTGGCGTTTGTGTGTAGTAGTAGCACATAGTCACCTTTCGATCACAACAGCGGCCGAATTTCAGAAACTGTGGTACTGTGGTGGATATGGTGGTTGTTAGTGGCCGACCAAGTATATTTTCGTATTTCGACTGTCTCCGCATATGTCACTTTTCTGCCACAACTACATAGCATAGAGCATTGGTGTTTGTGTTTGGTAGTAGAATCGTATCTCATGTAGTGCACTATGGTTGTTAGATGTCGGTAGCTATGGGGGTGTGGGAGAAATGAGGGTTGAGAGTGGTCGACCTGTGGCAGTTTCATACTTCTGCCAAAGACAAAAGTGTCATGGTGTATCACTTTTCAGCGAAAACTATAGATCACAGATAACTGGCGTTTGTGTGTAGTAGTAGCACAGAGTCACCTTTCGATCACAACAGCGGCCGAATTTCAGAAACTGTGGTACTGTGGTAGATATGGTGGTTGTAAGTGGCCGATCAAGGATATTTTCGTATTTCGACTGTCTCCGCATATGTCACTTTTCTGCCACAACTACATAGCATAGAGCATTGGTGTTTGTGTTTGGTAGTAGAATCGTATCTCATGTAGTGCACTATGGTTGTTAGATGTCGGTAGCTATGGGGGTGTGGGAGAAGTGGGGGTTGAAAGTGGTCAACCTGTGGCAATTTCATACTTCTGCCAAAGACAAAAGTGTCATGGTGTATCACTTTACAGCGAAAACTATAGATCGCAGATAACTGACGTTTGTGTGTAGTAGTAGCACAGAGTCACCTTTCGATCAAAACAGCGGCCGAATTTCAGAAACTGTGGTACTGTGGTAGATATGGTGGTTGTAAGTGGCCGACCAAGGATATTTTCGTATTTCGACTGTCTCCGCATATGTCACTTTTCTGCCACAACTACATAGCATAGAGCATTGGTGTTTGTGTTTGGTAGTAGAATCGTATCTCATGTAGTGCACTATGGTTGTTAGATTTCGGTAGCTATGGTTGTGTGGGAGATATGGTGGTTGTAAGTGGCCGACCAAGGATATTTTCGTATTTCGATGAAAGGCACGTGTCTCCGCAGATTTCACTTTTCTGCCACGACTACATAGCATAGAACATTGGTGTTTGTGTGTGGTAGTAGAATCGTGTCTGTTGTCGTGCACTATGGTTGTTAGATATGTGTAGCTATGGGGGTGTGGAAGATATGGGGGATGAAAATGGTCGACCTGCGGCAATTTCATATTTCTGGCAAAGACGCATGTGTCACGGCGTATCACTTTTAAGTGAAAACTATCAATCGCAGATCACTGGCGTTTGTGTGTGGTAGCAACACAGTGTCTCCCATCGATCACAACGTTGGCCGAAATTCGGTAACTGTGGGAGTGTGGGAGATATGGTGTTTGAAATTGGTCGATCATGAATGTTTTCGTATTTCATCCAAAGACTTGTGTGTATCCGTAAATTTTAGTTTGCTGCCGGAACTACATAGCGCAGAAGACTGGTATTTGTGTGTGGTAATAGTATCGAGTCTCCCATCGTGCACTATGGTGGTTAGATGTCTATAGCTGTCAATATGAATTCTTTACAATCATGAACGAAGTCGTGGGTACCAGCTAGTAGAAGATGTTATTTCAGCAAGTTCATTTGAGCAGAAGAAAAAGTACAATTTTCAAAGTGGCAGACAATTATTTCATGGCTGCTAAAATGATGAAGATATAGATAAGGGGTTTGCCAAACCTGTAAAGAAACCATCTCTCGTGGCGTTTCTGCGCCGAAAACATCATCAAGAGGAGATAAGTACATTAAGGCAGTCACTCTAGGTGGTTTATCATCACGAAATAAAGCTTTAAAAAGCATGCAAAGTCTAAAATTCACTGTTGTTGTGTACTGCATCAAGCCAATTTAGAACGCGGCGTCAATGTGCACTGAATGCTATCAAAAATTAAACTATATGATACGAAAACAAATTGTTTTTTAGTGACCGGGAGCCTAGCAATAAGGGACCCCGTAGACGAATATTCAAATTGCATTCGATGTTGAAGCTGAGAACACAGGATATTTTAGAGTTAAACACGTGGCAACAAATATGGGCGGTTATCATACGATATCACTAACGAAACGTGTGCAATTCTGAGTGACGAAATGCTGCATGAAATAACAAAAGTAGTGAAAAATGCAGTCTACTATTCAGTTTCGGTTGATAAAACTAGCGATATTTCCAGTCATGAACAAGTCACACTCTTCTATCGTTACGTGGATGCAAAGTGTAATATACACGAATTTTTAATCGGCCTCTATGAAACGGTATCAACAATATCTGTCAAAATTTGTTTGAAATTTTGAATGACTACAGTAATAAGAAGATTCGACATAAATATCAAGATGTGTAGGGGCCTGTATACAGATGGTGCTTCTGATCTTGAAGCGCATACAGACCTTCAATTGTGGATTAAAGTTATCGAAGCGAGGACAATTAATGTGCATTGCATCGCTCACTCGTTAAACCTGGTTGTTCAAGAGACTATAGAAGAAGTAGGTACATGTAAAAAGAGATTTTTTAGGGTGTTGTTTTCGTGCGTTGTTACATCGAAACACCAGGCTTTTGAATCACTACATGTAGCTAGCGATGAACCTCTCTTTGCGGCAATTTTAACCAACAAGATAGTGTTTTCGTATATTTTCCTTAAAAACTATTCTAAACAATTATAGTGTGCTGCTATGTTTTCTAAACGACACAAAAAGCCAGGAAGGTAATACCTGCGCGAAAGCAAAATGGTTTTTAAAAAGTCTTCAATCTTTTCAATCTCTTTTTATTATCATTTCTGATAGAAATTCTCGTTCGTTTCGAAGCTATAAACGCAAATTTCATAAGATTTCTTTCCATCTGCAAAAATCTGTAGATAATACAGTCAAGCATGTCGTATCATCCCAACGAACTGGCGAAAAATTTCAAAACCTTTGGAAATCGACTCTTGACTCAGTTTTTATATTGGATGATCAACAAATCAATATTAATAACTCCAAAAATAAAGAGGATAAATAGACATATAGACGAGTCATGAACTGAACCGCATCAATTTTCCTCTCGCGCTGACTGAAAAATATATCTTGTAGTTTTAGATAAAGTCATTGGCCGTAGCGACCAGCACTTTACTAAAAATGCTATGACACATTTGAGTAAGGTGGAACTATTTCTTACTGATTAAAATGATGCAAGCAGCAGTTACGTGAAAGAGATTCCACGAAGATCTCAATGATGTGGATCGTTTGGTTCCTCATCGTGCTATTAGCAATTGCATTAACAAAACATGTCAGACTGAACGATGTGAAAAACTGTTATATATATATATAATTTGGTATTGCGAATCTACCCAAGATATGATGCCTGAAATCATCAAATTGTTAAAAATCGTTTCAACTATTCCAGTATCGGCATGCACCGGAAAACGATCATTTTCAGCATTACGGAGAAGGAAAAACTTATTTGAGGAGTACCATGGCTCAGCAAAGATTGAATGATCGCATGGTAGTGCGCGTAAACCGAGAAATAGTGGATGATATGGACCTACAAGATTTTGCAGATACATTTATAAATAGAGCTGTAGTTTGCATTGAAAAAATTGATATTATATAAATTAAAAATGTAGCGTCTTAAAATGGCTTATTAATGTTGATTATACAATTCTTAGTAAAACTGTGTACATGAAGTATGTGCTAATACGTATATCCAGCTAATAAAAATTATGCTACGCACTGTTGATTTCATTTTTATATTTTTATTATTATGATAGGTATCCGTTCATTATTGTTCAATCTAGTATTTTTTTACACATCTCTTTTTCTATCTCCTCTGTATAATAATTACTAGCTGTGCTGCGACTTCATTCACGTAGCGATCCTTGAGGACACAAATCAAATACAATAATGAACTCCTGATTTCTAATAGGAAGACTCAAATTATTGGTTATCAATCCAATACTATTATAAGTTGAAAATCTATAACTTTGTAACTCAATCACGTTAAAAAGAACGAACCCATTTTAATGAAATTTAAGTGCGTTTTTTGGCCTGGAACAGAATTTAGAAAATGCAATATCTTTCTTTCCTACTCTGCCTCTCTGTTCGCTTATTACTAGGAATCTACTGGATGGATTTAGATGCGATTTTCACTAGTATGTAACACTATTTGGTGCCTGCGACTTCGTTCATGTTTGTCAAGGATTTTGAAGGTTTTTAAAATATCGAGATAGAAGAATACTTTATAAACTATATAAGAATCAAGTGGCTAAGTAGAGAACCATGAGAGACATACATCAATTAAAAAGGGTGTGAGACAAGATTTTAGTCTATCTCCGTTAATATTCAACTTGTATGTAGAAGAAGCAATAAAGAAAGCAAAAGAAAAATTTTAATGTGGCATAAGTGTTCATGGAGAAAAAATCAGTATGCTACGATTTGCTGATGACATGAACAGGCTGAGGATATTGAGAAGTTACTGAATGGCTTGAACAAAATACTGAAGGAAGATTTTGGACTGAATATAAATCAAAGCAAGACAAAAGTGATGAAATGTAGCAGAAATGATACCAATACTAGTGGAAAATATAAAAATAGGATCGGATCAATAGGAGAATTCTGTTAATTGGGAAGCAAAATTACAACCGATGGCCGAAGCAGAATAGCACTAGCAAAAAGAGCCTTCATGAAAAAGAGAAATCTTTTAGTTTCAAACATTGATCTAGGAATTTAAAAAACTTTCCTAAAAATTTATGTGTGCAGCACAGCACTTTATGGAAGCGAACCAAGGACTTTAGGAATACCAGAAAGAAAGAAAATTGAAGCATTTGAAATGTGGTACTACAGAAGAATGCTGAAAATTAAGTGGACAGACAAAGTACGAAATGAACGAGTATTGGAAATGATGGGTGAGGAAAGAAGTTTATGGAAGAAGCTTACAGAAAGAAGAGACAAGCTGGATTGGTTAATTTACTAGTGGAGGGAACAGTCGAAGGTAAGAACTGTAGAGGAAGACAGATTTGAAGCAGATGATTGAGGACGTGGGTTGTAAGGGATATGTAGAGATGAAGAGGTTAGCTCAAGATAGGAAGAGATGGGGGATTGCGTCAAGCCAGTCGAAAGACTGATGACAGAAAAAAAAATAATTTGCATGAAACCCTAAATGCAAATTCAGCAACCCGCCAGTAATAGTCTCGTCGAAACTAGTTCACACTCTTTTCCGGTTTTTTTTTTTTAAGTATCAAGTGGGCATGAGCACCCACGAGGTTTTTTAAAACTCGGCGCTCCTGGTGTCAACAAAAGCAATATTAAAGACAATTCTTCTATGTGACTGACATCAGGAGTTCAATTCAGTGTGATGCAAAAGTATTTAAATGACTTATCCATAGTCAAACTTTTATTACGAGCTTCATTAGTTTTGAATACATTTGCCAAAATAATAGATCTAAGTCTTCTTATTAACAATATGCAGGAGATACTCTATCACAAAAGAGTCACATTTTCCTAGCAGTTGCAATATACCCAGGAAGTGACCATTATTAGAAGTATTTAGTGTTTCAGAGCCAAAGCTTCCTCTGATAAAGAAATTAGTGCATGTTAAAAAGAATACTTTGGACATCATTCATTCGAGGCTAGCAACCCACCGTGATTTTTCATTTTTAGTCTGTATTTACAAATGCTTGTCTATTATACTGAAGTTCTTTAATCGAATCAAAGCTTCTATCCAAATAAGAATGGTGCGCTGGTGATTTGAGAAATTTTCGAGAGTTTCGAAATGCTCTGATAAGTAGCTCCAGTCATCAGATCATTCTTTTCCCAAACAAAAGTGAGAACTTCCGTTGAATACACAATAGTAAAATCAATACAACTTATCTACAGATTTAGAGTAGACAAGCCATCTTCTTTTATAAGTTTCTTCATTTGGCATTACGCTTTGAAAATGTATATTTAAAAAATGACGTCCATGATTTTTATATTAATTTTTTTTTTTTTTTTTTTTTTTTTTTTTTTTTTTTTTTTTTTTTTTTTTTGCTCGAATAATTATTTCATCGCTGGTTGTAGAGCCAAGGAACGACTATTTTGAAATATCATCATAATTTGTACTTTGAAGAGGCGACGACGGTAGTATGTCTGGTATAACCCATTCTGTACTATTTTGAATTGTAGATCCAGCCATATTAAACCTCGTACATGCTGCTCTTTATCATCATGAGCCTCGTCTAACGATCTTCTGTTAAATAAGTTTTCTTCCGTCACGTGTCGAACTAGATCTGGTTATGATTTTTCCGTTCTCAACTCTAAAAGTTTTTTAAAGTAATTTTGAAGCCTTCTCAGTTTCATCTTTTTTTGTGACATGTGTTGTCTGTAAAAGATACATTATGCTTTATAAATATTTACGATACCAACATCACCTGTGGTCTAACATAGTAGAATTAAATACGTAGGTTGATTCTCGTCCTGTGTACATGCCCCCGAATGTGAATGAACTCCAGCACTAAAACCCAAAAGGCATAAAACAGGCACTGCGCGGCGCGTCGCGGCACGTGCTTGTAATGGGAAGACTTATTTTCTTGATTCGAGTAGCTCGAGGTTACTCCAGTCGCAACTAGAGTTGACTCGATTCCATGACGACATAAGACTATGCATTAAGCTGAATCTCTTACGTTTATAAACTCTTCTGGACGATTACTGTGAAAATAATAAGTGAACAGCAAGCTAGGCTATTATAGAATTTATTTTTCATTTTTTACGCAGACGATCTAACATTTTCGGCGCCCCCATATGACGGCGCCCGGTGCGGTCGCACCGCTCGCACCGCCCTAGGGCCGCCCCTGCGTCTATGACATCATTGCGAACAGTTAGCGCGCACCCCCACTGGTATATATAGGTGACAGCGGCAACAAACACGGCAGTAATTTGATGAATGCCAAAGCACAATGGCTGAAACATTAGGTTTTAACAAATCAATGCAGCTCCACCAGCAGAACCAAGATAATAAGAATACATGGTTGTCTGTTTAGAAGCTAACCAGATATAAAACATGTTTATTGGTGCAGGGGGCAGGGCCGCGTTATGCTCTGTGGGTCCCTAGGCTATACATGTGTTGCGGGCCCCTCTGTCGGCAGTGGCCCTGGCTGTTTCCAACTAGGGATGATCGATATTCATCGATGGTGAATAAACATCGATTTTTAGCTGGAAAACATCGATGTTTTGACTTCGATAACATCGACACATCGATGTTATGAGAATAAAGTATCGAAACGTCAATATATTCTATATTCTTTAGGGCAATTGGATGTACTAGCTAGATGACTATCAAGTTCAACTATTTTACACTAGAAGACTCTGATCAACGTAACCATACGAATAGTTATATCTTTGCATTTCCTAGGGGATTAAAAAAAATACTGTCAACTTCAACGGTCGTGTGATTCTTGTAAGTGTGTGTGTGTGTTGTGGTGAGTGAACTTGTGAAGCGAGAATAATTTAATTTTTTATTGAAATTGTTAATATTGAAACTTCGAAACAAAATAACGGGTATGGTAAATCTTCATTCTGTATTGTACTATTATTTCTTTGACCAGTAACGTTTTCAGTAATATAACCCAACAATGTAGGTACCATAAATTTTTTCACTGTATTGTTTCTTATTTTTTAGGTTATTTTGCGTAAAAAGTGGATAAATTGCCTTAGATTAAATATTTCAAGCTTGCTGCTTTTGTTTTGCATTGGAGGAGTGTTAAGGATTCTTTTTTTCGGTGTCGGTTGGATTTGCATGCAGGCGAGTGAATGACTAAACGCTTTTTATATTGCATGGTGGGCCAGTGAGCAGTGACGGAGGGATTGCGTAGGCTAGTGTTAGGAATGAGCTATAATAATCAATATTGGCGAAATATCGATAATAAAGTCAAAAAATTTGATTTTTAAATATCGATGGTCACAACTTATACTTTCGAAAAACGTTCAAAGATTAGCTTGATATTTGATTAATTTATTTTGTGCAATATTACAAATGTACCTAAACAATTGATTGAAGAGTGCGCTTTAAGCTTACACTTTGTGCTAATTTAAAGAAATCTAAAATTTTACATTTCCTCTGTCTGTAGTGTTTCCTTGCAGTGCATCCAAAGAAGTTTAGGTGGTAAATAAAAATAACGAAGAAGCATACAATAGTGAAACTATTGGTTTTTTTTTTTTAATTTGCAGGTAGTTTAAAATGCCACCAAAGAATCAATACTGGAAATATTTTGAAAAAATAAATGGTTCTAGTGCCAAATGTCGTTACTGTAGAAAAATTTTAAAAACATCTGGTAACACTACTAATTTAAAATGTCATTTGAATAAAAAAAATAAAATAAAAAAAAATAAAAATAAAAACCATCCAAATTGAATGCCCAAGCATGAACCCATGAGAACTACTCCATCGTCAACTCCAACAACTTTTAAAGAACCTAGTGTTGTGCCTTCAACTAGTACCGTTAATGTTGCGTTCGAAATGTCTCAATCAGGGAGCGATTGTGATTCCGAAAAAAGTTGCACGGATAATGACAAAAAATCATTCTCTCAACCAACTCTAGGCTCCAGCTTTAGTAAAAGATCTCAATATGCTGATGTGGACTCAAAGGGAATTCAGTTGACGAATAGCATTTTATACATGATTTGTAAAGACTCACAACCTTTTCAAATTGTAGAAAATGAAGGTTTACTGAATTTAATGAAAGTCACTTGTCCATTGTACAAGTTGCCTTCACGATTCATTTTGAAAAGAATGTTAGAAACTAAATATGACGTTATTAGAGAACATTTCAAATGAAAACTTCAGAAAGTGTATGCTTTGACTTTAACGACAGACATTAGAACAGATACGATGCAAACTACAAGTGTTTTTGGGAGTGACTGTTCTATTTTGTAATGAGGAGGAACAATTAGAATCTGTATCGTTAGGAGTTTATGATTTAACGCGATCTCATACTGCGAAACACATAGTGGATACATTATTGAAGACCTGTAACAAGTGGAATATTGAAAACAATAAAATTGTGGCAGTTGTCACTTGTCACTGATGCTGGTGCCAATATTGTTAAAGCAATAGAAATTGCATTTGGCAGAAGTCATCATATACACTGCTACGCCCACATGTTGAATTTGGAGGCACAAAAATCTATCGATGAAACGTCTAATTTGCCTGACCTAATAGCTGCAGTGAATAGAATTGTTACGTGGTTTAAACAATGCGTTGCCGCGAATTGAGGCGAGAATCAGATTTTAAACTGATTCAAGATGTGTCCACATGTTGGAACTCAATATTTTACATTATTGAAAGATTTTTAAAACTGCGCCCTACAATCAATAACATTATTAATTGCCACACCAGTGCACCAGAAATGTTGAATGCAAAACAAATTACTGATTTAATTGAAGTTTGTGAGATTTTATGACCAATAGAAATAACTACTCGTGAAGTCTGTGGTGAAAAATATGTAACCTGTAGTAAAGTAATACCACTTACCAGATTACTTACTGTAAAAGTGACTGGCTTCCAACCAAAACAGACAATCGGAGAGAATTTAAGAAATAACGTAATTTAAGAAATCAAGATACGATTGCTACAAACGGAAAATGTTAATATACTTGCAGTCGCCACTCTCATGGATCCTCGTTTCAAAAATATACATTTCCATGGGCGCCGGGAGGGGGGTGCAAGGGGGTGCATTTGCACCACCCTGACATCCCGGGTCGTCCGGAAATTTGGGCCGATAGGGGGTGGGGAGCACCAATTACAGCCCTGCAGCCCTGCAGCCCTGCAGCCCTGCAGCCCTGCAGCCCTGGTGCACCCCCCTACACCCCGGGTCACCGTGTAGGCAGTAGAGCTAAAAAAAAAAAAAAAAAAAAAAAAAAAGAAAGGTCGCCCAGCCCGGAAACTTTTGGGCCGATGGCAGCCCTGGTGCACTCCCCTAGAAGAAATCCTGCCGGCGCCCATATACATTTCCAAGATGCATTAGCCTGTTCTAGAGCCATTAGGAGTATCAAGGAATTGATTTCAGATATTGAGATGAATGAATAAATTAGAAATGATCAGTTGGTGGAGAATTCCACAACACAAGTGGAATAAGACAAAGCTATAGATATGTGGGAATATCATTACAAACTTGTTAACGAAAATAATATTTTGGTTGGTCAACGTGACACGAATATGCCCACGGAATTACTATTTTATTTAAAAAGCCCTGTAGCTGATTTACAACAAGATCCATTACTTTTATGGAAAGTGCTAGAATCCACCTACCCAAATTTAAAGAAAATACCTGTTTAATATTTGTGTTGCACAGCGACATCCACAGCTTCAGAAAGGCTCTTTTCCAAAGATGGCCAACTCCTGTACCAGCAACGGAATAGACTAAAAGGAAAACACCTGACAAAGTTAATTTTTTTACAGAGTGTGCCCGAAAAATACTGGGAATGTTATTTTTTTTGTATTGTATTTTCAATAAAAATAAACACATTTAATAAATAGAATAGACAGTTTTATTTCCTACCGAAAACATCGATGTTTTAGACATATCGATGTTTATCGCACATCGATACTTTTGATTCGATGTTAATATCGATGTCAACATCGATGTTTTTCTACTATCGATCATCCCTATTTCCAACTACTGATGCTTAAATTCTAAACTAGGCAAAAAATTTAATTGGTCGCGTAGTGGAGTTTCTGATTTGGTTCATCTTACAGGAAAAATTAAGACCTACAAAAAATCGGCACTTCATATTAATAATGTGCTTAGTTTAACAATGCTTGCAAAAACAAACATTCACAATGAACTTAATTCTCAGTACCACCTCGCTATTGTTAAACATAACGAACAAGTGGATAAGAATAGGTACGTTCTAAATTTAATTTTAAATTGTGTGTGATTTTGTGGTGCTCTGGAACTTGCTTTGCGAGGACACATTGAAAGTGATGAATCCGATAATAAAGGAGTTTTTCGTGAATTAATTCATTTCAGTTCGGAGTTGGACAAAGGGTTGAAAAGTCATTTGCAAGGATCCACAGCATGTATCATGACGAAATTCGGAAAGAAATCTACAATGTTGAATATGTAGCCATGATAGCCTATGAAACCACAGTGTCCTGTCAGTTTCAATTAGTTTTAGTATTGCGCTATATTGTTGGTGGAAAACCTGTAGAAAGAATATGGAAATTCGCGAACCAGATAGCCATATTTGGTTTCGCAAGGGAACGTTGTGAAGCGACTTTAGCATTAAAAACTAGTTTTAATCATTAAATAGCATATAGAAATATTTGTTTGGTGGTTTGTTTAGTGTAATTAAGTGTTACAACGCCGTGTAATATCATTTTTATAAATTAAATAATTCTCATTGGTGTTGGGTCAAATAAAACCGAAGTACGTGTAATTGTTTACATTGAACTAACAACGTTTAAAGGGAATAAATCACTTATCAGTGAAGGAAAGCCGGCTTTGTTTGTCTGGTAACTGGTGAAAAACGTATTCTGTACAAGTGAAATATCGAGAGTTTTCTCGGCACGCTATATAAATTACTGTTAAATTTACACTTTGAAATTATAGTTTTGATGGTTTAGGTTGCTGTAATTAAGAGTACAAATACCGCAAAATATTGGTAATCAAGTGAAATAAATCTAACCAGAAAGTGGGGTTAGGTTAACTTAAATTTGCAATCGGAAAAAAATTAGTGCGGAAATCGCTGCAGTGGTGATTGGGAGGCGCGTGTGAATCCCGAGATAATATTGCGTAGCAGTGGCGGATCCAGGTAGGGGGGGTAGGGGGCAGAAGCCCCCCCCCCCAAAAGCACCAAGGTCTCTCCCGACGACATGGATTTTGGGGACATTTTTTTTTGCTTTACTGTTTATATAAGGGCGGCAATCTGGAGTAGTGTTGCAAATTGAAAAAAAATGTTTTTTTTCAGGTTTGTGAAAAAACATGTAAAAAAACGTAGCACCCTTGTTTATTCTCTAAATTTGTTTTTTTTTTTTTCAGAAAACAATATATTTGATAAATTATAGTTTCATTTACGGAGCTTACATTTTACATGTGTGTTTTAAATCTTACTGAATCATATAATGTTTTACGGGGTGTAAGGGTTTGGGAGAGACTATACTAGTCTTTTCCAACCAAATGTCAACCTCTCCTTCACGTGGTGCACCCTGTTTGCACGGACGAGGCTCTGGCGACTGAAAGATTCCCGGTATAAGGAGTCACCCACTGCTTGCCAACGGCCTCCGAAAGGAGGGCGGAAGAGCGGGAAGCGGTTCAGGGCACCCTCTTGCCCTTGGGGTTGGAAACGGCCCCTAAACGCGGATGAATCAGAAATGATCAACGGCATGGGGATGCAGAAGGCAACGGGAAACCACTGCATTAAAGACCCTAAGGGTATCCCGAGGACATGTAATCCTCTCAAATAACATATATCATGATGGCTTCTTGCCTGGGTAAAATATTCCGGAGGTAAAATAGTCCCCCAATCGGATCTCCGGGTGGGGACTGCTCAGGAAGGAGTCATCAGAATGGATAGAAACATTCTACGAGTCGGAGTGTGGAATGTTAGAAGTCTGAATAGGGCAGGTAGATTAGAAAACTTAAAACGGGAGATGGAACAACTAAGTTAGATGTTGTTGGGATTAGTGAGATTAAATGGAAGGACGCACAGGATTTCTGGTCTGGGGAACACAGGATAATTAGCACACAAGCTGTCAATGGAGTAACTGGTGTAGGATTTGTAATGAACAAGAAAGTAGGGAAACGGGTGAGTTATTATGAACAGTTTAGTGACAGGATTATTTTGATGAGGTTAGAAACTAAGCCCGTCCCAACCACATTAGTGCAAGTATATATGCCAACTTCACAGGAAGATGACGAAATAATAGAAAAAATATACACTGAAATTGAAGATTTAATCCAATATGTGAAAGGGGAGGAAAATCTAATAATCATGGGTGATTGGAATGCAATAGTGGGAGAAGGAAAAGAGGGGAATACTGTAGGAAGTTTTGGTCTAGGAGAAAGAAATGAGCGAGGAAGCAGGTTGCTAGAATTTTGTGAAAGATATAAGCTAGTGGTGGCGAACACACTGTTTAAGAACCATGCAAGAAAAATATACACCTGGAAACGTCCTGGGGATACAGGCAGATATCAGCTAGATTATATCATGGTCAAACAGAGATTCAGGAATCAAGTTCTAGACTGTAAAACGTACCCAGGAGCAGACATAGACTCGGACCATAATTTGATAGTAATGAAGTGCAGGCTGAAATTCAAGCGAATAAGGAAGCAGCATAAGCAGAACAGACTGGAAGTGAATAAACTGAAACAATCCAGCACGAGAAAAATTTGCTAAAATGGTAGACTTAGGTCTAGGAAGTAACTCTCAAATGAGCTCAACCGAGGACGAATGAAATGCATTAAAGACCGAAATAATGAAAGCTGGCAAAGAAACATTAGGCTTTAGGGAACAAGCTGCCCGAAAACCTTGGATCACAGAAGAAATTTTGCAGCTGATGGATCAGAGGAGAAGGTACAAAAATGCTCAGGATGAAGCAGGAAGAGAGCAGTACAGGCAATTTAGAAATCAAATAAATAGGAAATGCAAAATAGCAAAAGAAAAATGGCTACAAGAAAAGTGTGAAGAAGTAGAAAAGGAAATGGTTGCAGGAAAAGTAGATGTTGCATATAGAAAGATCAAACAGAATTTTGGAGAAATGAAGAAAAGGGGTATGAACATTAAAACTGCCGATGGGAAACCTCTTTTAAGCTCAGAATTAGAGCTAACCGATGGAAGGAATACATTGAGAAACTGTATGATGGGGACGACTTGAACAATAGTGTATTGGAAAAGGAAGGCGATGTCGACATTGATGACTTAGGAGATCCTGTTTTGAGGACAGAATTTAATAAAGCTCTGAATGACTTGAAAGCAAATAAGGCAGTTGGAATAGATGAGATTCCTGCAGAACTTCTTAAATCTCTAGGAGAGGAAGGAATCGAAAGATTATTCAAGCTGATATCAAAAAGTTATGAAACAGGAGAAATTCCAACTGATTTTAATAAAAATATCATCTTCACACTTCCAAAGAAAGCACAAGCCGACAAATGTGAGAATTATCGCACCGTTAGTCTAACATCACATGCTTCAAAATTACTGACCAGAATAATATACAGAAGGATGGAAAGGGTAGTAGAAGATATAGTTGGTGAAGATCAGTTTGGGTTTAGGAAAAATCGCGGTACAAGGGAAGCAATTCTGTCTTTAAGATTAATACTTGAAGGGCGGATCAAGAAAAACAAAGATACTTTTATGGCATTTGTTGATTTAGAAAAAGCTTTTGATAATGTTAGGTGGGACAAGATGTTCAAAATTTTAAAGAAGTCAGGTCTAAAGTATCTAGATAGAAGAATACTCTATAAACTATATAAGAATCAAGTGGCGGTAATAAAAGTAGAGAATCATGAGAGACATGCATCAGTTAAAAAGGGTGTGAGACAAGGTTGTAGTCTATCCCCGTTAATATTCAACTTGTATGTAGAAGAAGCAATGAAGAAGGTAAAAGAAAAATTTTCATGTGGCATAAGTTTTCAGGGAGAAAAAATCAGTATGCTACGATTTGCTGACGACATTGTCTTGTTAGCAGAGAGGGCTGAGGATATTGAGAAGTTATTGAATGGCATGAACAAAATACTGAAGGAAGATTTTGGACTGAATATAAATCAAAGTAAGACAAAAGTGATGAAATGTAGCAGAAATGATACCAATACTAACAGATTAAATATAAAAATAGGATTGGATGCCATAGGAGAAGTGAGTGAGTTCTGTTACTTGGGAAGCAAAATTACAACCGATGGCCGAAGCAGGAGTGATGTTAAAAGCAGAATAGCACTAGCAAAAAGAGCCTTCATGAAAAAGAGAAACCTTTTAGTTTCAAATATTGATCTAGGAATTAGAAAGAACTTTTTAAAACTCTATGTGTGGAGCACAGCACTTTATGGTAGCGAAACATGTACTTTAGGAATACCGGAAAGAAAGAAACTTGAAGCATTTGAAATGTGGTGCTACAGAAGAATGCTGAAAATTAGGTGGACAGACAAAGTAAGAAATGAACGAGTTTTGGAAATTATGGGTGAGAAAAGAAGTTTATGGAAGAAGCTTACAGGAAGAAGTGACAGGCTGGTAGGTCATATTTTGAGACATGCTGGATTGGTTAATTTGTTAGTGGAGGGAACAGTCGAAGGTAAGAACTGTAGAGGTAGACAGAGATTAGAATATATGAAGCAGATAAATTTTTTTTTTTTTTGTAACTTCTGTACGTCTCTTTTTAACATCGAGGTCTTTAGAGACGGGAAAGGATGGGGGGCAAGGATGGGGTCAAGGAATGGGAAGGAATTCGGCCATGGCCTTTTGAAGGAAGCATCCCGGCATTTGCCTGGAGTGATTTGGGGAAACCATGGAAAACCCAAATCAGGATGCCCGGACGGGATTCGAACCGCCGTCCTCCCGAATGCGAGTCGAGAACGCTAACCGTTACACCGCCTCGCTTCGGTGAAGCAGATAATTGAGGACGTGGGTTGTAAGGGATATGTAGAGATGAAGAGGTTAGCACAAGATAGGAAGGGATGGAGTATTGCATCAAACTAGTCGAAAGACTGATGACAGGAAAAAAAAAAAAATCCTTTATTGGTATACCCAGTTAACGATTTCATCCATCCGAACTCATTTAATGTAACGCACACAATTGTAATCGTTTAGCCACACTTCTTCGAGAAGAAAATAATTAGCACTTGGCCATAGTTCCCATTATTTTTCACAGAGTACTCGCATATATCTGTATCGTTGTACTGGAAGTGCATCCCTCTATGAAAGGTACGAGAGTTAGAAGCTTTCATATCACAGGGTGGACTGTAATCAGTCGTTAACTGGTTTTTCCATACCATGCCATACTATCAAGTATTGAGGACCGCAAAGAAAATGTATTTATTGATCCTAATTTACAAATAGTTCTCTCTATAATAAGTCTGTAATAAATTATTGAAGTAGGTAGGAATTTGTATGCGGAGACCTAACAAAAGATCTGTTATTCATCCGGCCAAGTCCCCTCTATTGTCTGAGCTCACACATACCCCCCATAAGAGGCTGTATGTTTATGAAAATGAGGCTATGTAGCCTCAGTTTGACAGGCCTTAGGTAATGACAGCCAGGCCCCTCCCCCCCCCCCCTCTCGCATTCGGGAGGAAACCGGTTCGAATCCCCGTCCGGGCATCCAGATTTGTGTTTTCCATGGTTTCCACAAATCACTCCAGGCGAATTCCGGGATACTTCCTTTATAAAGCCATGGCCGAATTCCTTCCCTTTCCTTATTTCCAATCCCATCCCGCCTCTAATGACATCGACGTCGACGAGGCGTAGAGCCCTAAGTAGAAAAATAAGAAATATGTTATTAATATACTATTGCAAAATAGATTTCAAATCGTACATTGTGAAGAACCGGCAGAAGAGATCACCGAAACCACAAAAGTAAAAGTAAAAAAAAAAAAACTGTTTTGTTACACGACAATAAACAAAGACTTACTTGAGATCTCAAAAATTTACTAAATGATGACGAGTCAACCGAACCTAAATGAAAGATGATTAAAGTGAATATCAACTGTATCCAAGATTTCGGAATTCCAACACAACATTTTGTCACCTTTTATCAGAAATACCACACATTTCGTGCTACAGATTCAAACAACTATCGCTAATCGTGCGTAATTGCGAAATTTATCATATTCACTAACAGTTGACGAAATAAAAGAGGAACTAATCAGACTTAATTCCCCAATGACCAAAGTAACAAGACTTCTAAATAAAGTTAAAGATCCTATGCCATTCTGCGTGGTTCAGCTGGAAGATAATCGCGATTGTGGTAATATCGTAGAATTAAACACACTGTTTCACTGCATTATTAAAGTAGAACCATCCAAAAAGTCAAAAGACATCTGTCAGTGCGCTAATTGTCACTTCTATGGCTTCACCAAAGCTACTGTAAACTTGATACACGATGTTTTTTGCTGTGATGGAAAACACCATTCCACCTTATGCAAACATCCGCGTGCTGTAAAACCGATATGTGTCTGCTGTGGAGGAGTACATTCGGTAAACTTTAAATGATGTAAATCAAGCTTAGCAACTTAGATAGAAAGTTGACTGGGACGCACACACCGCCAAATCTGGCATTGTCGGAATTTCCGTTTTCACCAACCAT
>JARYHS010015766.1:0-12781 GCA_031002005.1 Vandiemenella viatica
CTTTACATGGCATATCTTCTCCACTCTTCCATTTTGTCTTCATCGTCCTGATTGAACTGTAATGGATTTTAATACCTTCCACGGTCTGAAGTGGCTCACATCTTTCGTTTTCCATTTACAAAACATCCACAATAATGTATTGATGTGTTATCAGATGTCCTAACCATGTTTTATTGCTTTTTCTGATAGTCTTCGTAATGATATTCTTCCCCTTAAAAACTCTCATCAGAACCTCCTTTTTCTTTAGTCCATCTGATCTCTGTCATCTTTCATCACACCCACATCTCAAGGGCCACAGGTCAACAATATTCCTCTTACCTCAGGACTCCGTCTTTACACCATATAAAGCATATCTTCAAACAGAATGTGTAATCAGCTGTTTCCAGAATCCTTCCACCAGAGAGAATTTTATTGATTAATCGTTTGTTACTTTGATAGCTCCCAACTCTGACCGCACCCATATTTAAGAGTGAATGTCAACTGTAAAGAGCACTCGAATATATTAGAAACAAAAAAGATGTTTAAAATTCCTAGTTAAGGAGGTTTTGCTTGTTATCATCATGGCTGATTTTTTCCAACATGACAGGGAAAATTTTAATATTCCTTCACGTGAGAACAGGTAATTTCTCATTACACTCAGTCAAAAGAGTACATTTGCCAACTCACTTTTAAACATTTTCAGTTGCCACAAAACTAGTAAATCTTCCTCAAGACAGAAAACTGATCTCGAAAAACATAGAAATGAAATCTGTTCTTTTGTTTAAAGAGTAGATGATTCGTAAGGAAATGAGCCGGCTTATCTATCGGTTGGTCGTTCATGGTATTATATACATTATTCGGGTATACTGTTCTTAAGTTCATTACTGTTTTACATCTATGAAAACCGTAAATCTCATATCATTTTTCTGTCACAAACAAATAAAAATTCGATATACATGCTTCAATGGCAAATGTAGTTACTACACAAAACAAATAGAGGATGTAACAGTAAAATGAGACTGTTGATATTAATAGAACAATGTTAGGAAATAGATACGGAAGCACTGGACCCAAATAAAATACAGACCTGGGCGCTTGATGTTATTATAAAATCTAATGGCATTATTAATAACTGATGTGGCCAAAATACACTGTATAAATCCACATAAATTGAATATAAAAAAAACTAGCGTTCGTAAATAATCGTTAACTGTATTATTTTACATTGTTATGTAATCATCCCAGGATTCCAGCTGATGAACTCTAAACATCGATACCACACATGATGGTGTAGAAATTATTTTACGATTACCTTTGTTTCTATGTAACCCTCTAGAATAAATTATGCCAGGTTATAGATCGGGTTTTCGGTCAGTGAAACACACGCAATGTGAAAATTTTATGCCTGAAAATTATTTCGATAGGTGCTAGAAGATTGTGACAGACGGACTGACAGCGGAGCAGCTGCAGTATGGTTCACATTCCTTTTAGACACGAAAGCTTAATTTAAAAAAAAAAAAAAAAAAAAAAAAAAAAAAAAAAAAAAAAAAAAAAAATCACTTGTAGGATAAATTGAAACCCATGTTATGATTATTCTAACTTTATTTTGTACAGATAACAAGTTTATTAAGCACTTTTACTAATTACTTCAATATATTTCTGTTGATCACATAAACGAAATAAGTAATTTTTTGTTAAGATCTTGTGGTCACTCTTAACGGAATCTGTCAAAAGAAACGCCATTGATTTAGTTGCCTTTTGAATATTTTCACTTACCCAGCGTAGCGTGTGAGCAGAAATGCTTTGGCTTCGTATTCTGTAAGACGTTGGTTCAATTCTCCATCTGGCCATCCAGCATTGGGCATACCATGGCTACCCCAGACCACTCCAGGCAAATTTTGGTATGGTTCCTTCAAAAGGTCCATGGTCGAATTCCTTCCATTCTTTACCGCTATTCCTTTCCATTCTCTAATGACCTCGACATCGAAGAGGCGTATAGCAAGAAGAAAAAAAGCAATATATTTTCACTTGAAGATAGTACAATGAATCAGTAAAGTCATTAAGTAAATTCATTTCATACGAATATTCTAGGCATCACAACTTGGTTTAAGACAATACCCAGTCGGGATTTTTGTTCAGTCGCTGGAGCGTAAGGAAGAAGCCGCCCCCGCCAGACAAATGCGGCACTTCCCCTGCGGCCAGGAGGAGATAAATAGCCCAACAAGATGGATGTATCGGACACAATAACAGCATTAAGCCGTCGACGTTTCGACGCGTTATCTGTTTCCACCGGAGAGCGTCGCACTTAGTCGAACGACGGCCATTAACGTGAATGTGGCCGACCGCGCGTGCCTCTGTTGTTACATTGTGTGACCGCTAAAGCTGCCGCGGTGCAGGATACCTATTTTAACTTCCATCTACTTTTGCGCTTGTATGTTATGTATCGAAATAACGAATTTAACGTGATTGCGATAGTGAGAAAATTTGGGTCAATGTAAATTGCTGGTTCGTGTGGAGTCTCTGACAATAAGCCTAATACGAGGCGCGTCCAGAAAGTAAGTTCCGTTTCAATTTATCTCCGCTGCAGCGCTGCGATTGTAGTTCCGCATATGCGCTGTAGACGATTTGTATCAAGGGGAAGAACGTGCGCCATTTGGAGATCGCCGTCAGTTACGTACGCTTTGTTGTGCTTGTTTGAAATGTCGGCGTTGATTGAAAATCCCGCCGCCTGTGAAATCAGGTCTGTGATTCGGTTTCTGAATGCGAGGAAAGTGAAACCAAGTGAAATTTATCGGCAAATTAGCGATGTTTACGGACCAAATGCGATGAGTGATTCGATGGTGAGAAGATGGGTCCGACAGTTCAATGGCGGGCGTAGTGATGTGCACGATGAAGAACGAAGTGGGCGTCCACCTTTGGTTACAGAAGAACTGGTTCACGCGATTGATGACAAGATCCATGAAAACTGTAGGTTTACAATTAGTGCTCTCGCTATGGACTTACAACTGAAATTCCGTAAACTTTGCTCACGTTGGGTACCAAAGATTCTCACTGAGCAACACAAAACACAACGGATGGGTAGTGCACTTGAGTTTTAGACCCGTTATGCTGAAAGCGGCGAAGTTATTTCTGACACGGATAGTCACAGGAGATGAAACGTGGATTTCTTACGACACCCCTGAGAGTAAGCGGCAATCAATGGAATGGAGGCACACTTCATCCCCACCAAAGGTTAAGCCGAAGCAAATCATGACACCTCGGAAAACGATGTGCACAGTGTTCTGGGACTGGAAAGGCATCCTACTCATTGACTTCTTACCGCGTGGTCAAACAATCAAAGCAGATGCTTATTGCGAGACACTTCGGAAATTGCGCCGTGCAATTCAGAATAAGCGCCGGGGACTGCTGTCAAAAGGTGTTGTTTTGCTTCACGACAATGCACGACCACACACTGCAAACGTGACGAAAAACCTCGTACAGGGATTTGGCTGGGACGTGTTTCACCATCCTCCGTACAGCCCTGACCTCGCTCCTAGCGACTTTCATCTGTTCTTACATCTCAAGTCTTTCCTTGGCGGTCATCACTTCACCAATGACGACGAGCTGAAAGAAACTGTTTCCAACTGGTTGAAGACGCAGGCGGCAGATTTCTATGAAGAAGGTATACAAAACCTGGTGCCACGCTATGACAAATGCCTGCAAAATTTCGGCAGTTATGTGGAAAAGTAGTTTAAGGGTTGTAGAATTTTGTGCAATATAAATTTCTTCTGTATCTGTGTACAATTTCATTTTATTATCAAACGGAACTTACTTTCTGGACGCGCCTCGTATTTTCCGTATCATCTACTGATTAAATTTTTTTCTTTATCCGGATTTGTTTTAAACGAAAAATTACTACATGTTGAGCTTATAAGGGAAAGATGGAGTAGGCCGAAGTAAAACGTGTATGAAAGTTACTGTGATTTGTACAGAGCATAAGTGGCGATATAGTGACTCAGCTTTGTTTGTTTTAATGATGGAATCAATAAGACAAAGTTCGTAGTGAATGGCGCAGAGGCGCAATGTCGTATTTATTAATGTATGTCGAGAAAAGCTCTCCCAGCTTGTTCAATTGGTTACGGCACCGTGATGATGTCCGGCGCTGTCAAGGAGTTGTTGTGGTGGAAGTGCGTTTGGAGTGAGTGTTTATGATATTGTTGATTGATTCGTTTATCCATTGGGGACTTTAAGCTTGACTTCCGGGTAGGTGTCTTTCGGAAGAGTAGGCCTGAATGGACCGTCACTCGATTTCATCCTCTTCCTTCTTACGTCTCTCATCCACAACACTGACAACACCGACACAGTCATCAACGCTTGTGAACACTGCCACAGTGGAGAAGGCAACTGAAAACTGAAAACCAGCCCAACGAGCATGGCAGGGAAGCGGTTAATGCTATGACCTCACATTCGGGAGGACGCCGGTTCGAATCCCCGTCTGGGCATTCAGATTTTGGGTTTTCCATGGTTTCCCCAAATCATTCCAGGCAAATGACGGCATGCTTCCTTCAAAAGACCCGTTCGTTGAAGAAGATGTCAAGAAACGTTAAACTAAACGTACATTTGGAGAATACACGTAAGTCTGCAGAGATTGTGTAGAAGTAGGAATAAAAAATTATGGAATGCAGTATTATGTAAAATAAAAGAAGGAAATGTGTAGTATCATATCACCAAGAAGTGTGATCTGTTTGAGGTAAGAGATATCCACAATCGTTACGGGATCAATTGGAATATGATGACAGTTTCTAACTAACTGAAGATCTATAGAGAGATACATTGACGTTTATTATTCCCCTTTAATGAATCGGACATCAGCGTCAGAAATTTAACAACGTCTGCTAAACTTTAAGCAGAAAGTTGTCATTTGTATTCTAGCATATTGAACACCGATAATAAATTGGTTATTTACGAACATTTTGATTGATTGACATAACTAATGTAGTTTAATAGAAGCAACTTATGAATTATCCAGTGTTGTGACTAATGGTAACTTGTACATGAACTAACAAGCAAAATGAAGCACAGAGTACGTTGAAGTGTCCCCTATTTGAGGGAAGGGACTTCTCGATCTCACTCTGGCCGTTTACTACCTGTTATTAATTTACAAATAGTTTTCAATATTTAAAAAAATCAGGCGGGTTGCCAGAGATTGCTTTTGGAGTGTTTCTTATTATGAGGCAAGTAACATCCAGATGTCACTGTATTATTATTTAAACAAGAATTATTGAATGACTAGAATTCTTAACCAAGCCAAGTGATATATTATGTGACTGGATGGGACATAGTGAAGACAAGGTTCACAATCTGACTTTACGATTTACTTAGGCACTTGAATTTTTTTTAACCTTACAAAATTTTACAAAGATTGATTTTCTTTTCAGAACGCAGGGGTACATAAACTTTCTCTGTAGAGCAAGAGTGTTTGTCTCAGGCGTTTACTAGCGCACAAACGACAATGCAAAAGTTTCTGTTTCTGTCAGGTGATTACCGTGCAGACGAATATACAGTAGCTGTCCAGTCGGTGGGCTCACCGCCACTCCACCGCTGATGTCTGTCTCCCGTGTGTTGAGCTGGGCTGCCGAACGTCCCCTCTCGGTAGACAACCAAGCAGTCCTCTTCTTTGGTCATTCCGCGTTCAGCGGCGGTCAGACGCGGACGTGCTGTCAGCAACTTCCGTTACGCCGCAGCTATTATAACAGTGTTAGTGTGAAGTTTGTGTGTGAGCTATTGAAAACCCATCAACGCAGCCGCATTTAGGCGATTCTGCAGTAAAAGGTAAGAGATGGCTTCCACCGCCATAACAAGAAAAAACACAGTGAAATTCACATTCGATCGAGCATACGTAAGACCATCGGCCTATGAAATACATGAGTGGTTGTTTGATAAAGTAAAGCTAATTGACGAAGAAATACTGGGAATACAACTAGACTCGTTCCAGAACTGCGTTTTTGTTAAAATGATAAGCGAGGAACATTGTGTTAGTGTAATTGAATCAAATACCGGGAACCTAAAATTCCATCATGCCGATGGAAACGTAAGCAATGTTCAAGTAACGAACGCAGGAATGGGAAAAAGACAGATAAGAGTGTTAAATCTGCCCTTTGAAATATCTAATGAAGCCATTCTACAAGCAATAAAACCGTTCGGCAACGTGGAAGAGATCGTAGAAGACAAATGGGGAGGCAATATCAGGTTTAAGAAAGCAAATGGAGTGCGGCTAGTAAAAATGGAGATAACGAAACACATACCATCATACATCAATGTATGCGGTTTCAGAGCACTGGTTGTATACGACGGCCAGCCCAGAACTTGCGCTCTATGCAATTCAATACAACATATCAGAGCAAACTGCCCCCGCATACAACCTACAGTACTACCGCTAACCTACCTCAGACGAACAGGAACACCGAAACAAGATGAACAAGATGAAGAAATGCCACTGGAAGATCAGCAGCAGTTTCCACCACTGACGATAACGGACAGTGGGAACACGGAGACGAAAACAAGAAGAGAAACGAGGGAACAACAAAATGACGACATAAGGAACACTGAAGAAACAAGGTGCGACGAGGTATCCAAAACCATGAACACAAAAGCGAAAAACTTACCAAGAAAACAAGAAGGAGACTTGATAGAAAAGACAATAACAAACATGGAAGAGACAAAACAGAAGAGAAATGTTGAATCGTTGAAAAATACGGCAGAAACCGACGATAACAGGGAGTCGGCCGACGAGAAGGACGAAACGACGACAGCAGAAGAAACCGAGTGGACGAAACCAGCGAAGCCCAAACCCAGTAAGAAACGTCGTGCAAGAAAACAACCAGAGACGAAAAGTAAACAAACTAGGGAAACATCCACTGAAAGAGAAAATACAGACGATGCTAAAGGCACTGGTAAAAAGCTCAAAAAGCAACAAATCGGGAAGAGCCGGCCAACATTTAATGCAGAGTTAAATCCAAACTCAGTCAGACACCGAGAAACAGGTACGGAGACAGAAGGTATGTCCTTTAGTTGGGCAGACAACGATCATAACGAAGACATAGAGGATGTCAGGCAGACTTCCTGAACATAAATCGCAGCGACGAACTCACAAGGAAACAAACACCTGGAGACCGTAAACAGGAAACTTAACGGTATAGAACAGACTTGACGTATGGAACAGCTGCTGTCGGACACTAATGGATTGGCGGACAACCAAGGCCAAGCACCATCACAATGAATCAAGTCTTGACACTAACAACGATTAACATCAATCGCATAACAGCTAAAACAAAGTTTTATGCCTTGCAACAATTTCTTATCCAAAATCAAATAGACGTCGCACTCATGCAAGAAGTGATAATCAGGGAGTTTGAACTCTTCGGTTACGAAACCATAACCAATTTAGACTCCCACTGCAAAACCGGAACTGCAATAATAATCAAGGAAACCCGGAAATTTTAACATCCGGAAGGGGTATAGCAGTATACATCAAGGACATATGCATCGTCAATTTATATGCACCCTCAGGCACTAATAAAAAACAGGAGAGAGCGGAATTCTTCAAAAGTGATATACCTTACTTATTACGCAAGAAACCGACCAGACTTGTAATTGGCGGTGACTTTAACTGCGTAATTGACCGAAGCGACCAAAGACCAAACCCTAACATCTGTCAAGAATTAGCAAAAATGGTCGAAGGATTAGGCCTCAAGGACACGTTTCGGGCATTGCACGGAAACCAAACTAGTCACACACACATGACCCCGACATCAAAAAGCAGACTTGATAGAATTTACGTATCTAACACTCTAGACCCAGCAGTTAGTAGCGATGAAATAGTACCCTTAAGCTTCTCCGATCACTGTGCGTACATATGCAGAATTAAGTGCGACCCAATTAATATTCAGAGAGGTAAAGGATATTGGAAGATGAACGTTTCGCTTCTTCGCGATGCTGAATGTAAGGAAAGCGTCATCACCACCTGGTTTTCAAGTGTCAGAAACTGCCACAAGTATAGCTCAAATTTAAGCTGGTGGATAACCCATGCGAAACCAAGAATAAGAAAAGCTATTATCGCCTACTCACACGTAAAACATCACTGGACAAACAATACCATGGAATTTTACTACAGATGTCTGAAGGACCTGTACAAAAAAGACGTGCACACCATCCACGACCACGTACTGATTAAAAAGTATAAAGCCAAAATTAACAAATACCAAGCATCAAGAATGGAATCCCTTTTAGTCAACACCGATAGCGTGGACTTAGTAGAGAAAGAGAAGGCATCGCTATACCATCTGATTAGGGCGACAAAAAGAAGAAACTCCCAGTACTTATCAAACATAACTGCGGAAGATGGAGTCAGAACAACCAACCAAAAGGAAATTCCCGCAATGATCTGGAACCATTTTTCATCCTTTTACAGAGCCTCCACCACAACCGGAGATAACAGGGACTCCACCCTAAACCACATAAATGAATACATGGACGACAACGAGCGAAGAGAGATTACCAGAGACATCACACTAGAAGAAGCAGAGTTGTCCCTCATGGCTGGGAAAACTAGAAAATCTCCCGGTAAAGACGGTCTTCCCCTGGAATTTTATAGAGCTTTCTGGAACATCATATCCCACAAGATGGTCGATATATTCAATGAAATATGGCAGACTGAACGATTGCCTGAAGCCTTCACGGAAGGCATAATAATTCTCATCCCAAAAAACACCACACACGAAGAATATCAGAAAGTTAAGACCCATAACGCTACTGAACTCCGACTTCAAGATTTTGACTCGTATCCTGAAACGAAGAATAACACCATTAATCACCAAAATTCTTGGCCCGTACCAAGCGGGTCCGATCCCTAATCGCGGGATCCAACATGCAATCTTGGAACATAGAGATATCATCTCCTTGGCAGACAACCTGAAGCTAAAAGCGGGAATTCTCTTCCTAGATTTCGACAAAGCATACGATCGTGTCGAACACCAGTTCTTTACAATACCATGAGGAGAATGGGCATGGGAACAAGCTTCGTATCAGTAATCAAGAAACTAACCAACGGTGCTACCACAAGTGTATTAGTAAACGGATTCATCTCAAAAAACTTTCGTATGGGCCGAGGGCTGAGACAAGGCTGCCCCCTCTCAATGGTCTTGTTCGCCATATACACGGAACCCTTACTACGGAGCATCCACTCCTTGACAAAGGGTATAACGTTCCAAGGTAGAAGATACACTACAAGAGCTTATGCAGACGATATTGGGTTCTACGTAACCGACAATGACGACCTAGTAACAATTAATAACCAGATAAAGATTTATGGCCCTGAAAGTGGCGCCACAGTCAACATGGACAAATCAGGCATACTTTACATTGGATCAGGACCTCAAAATCTTGTAAATACTTATGGATTCAAACAAATGAGCAAACACAAGGCCTTAGGTGTGTGGCTAGAAACCAATCCACTCAAAATGAGTGTAATCAATTGGCGAGTAGTGTTAAACAGCACAAGGGCCATTCTGCAACTGCACAAAACCAGACGGATCAACAAAATACAGAAAGCAAATTTAATAAATCTGGCGGTCCTTGGCAAATTAAACTATGTTGCCCAAGTGCTCCCTGCACCGAAAGGGATAATACAAAGCGTTCAGAGGGCAGTATCCTGGTTCTTGAGCCAAGGTGACATATTCAAAGTCAACTTCCAGACGCTAACCCTGCCAAAAGCAAGAGGAGGTTTAGGTTTAATGGATGCAAGAACCAAAGCAAATGCGATCTTCATACAGGCAATGAGGAAAGTATCTGAAAACAAGGAAACCATAACGGCACAATTATTGGAACATTACAAACCGGTGAGTACAACGGCACCGGTAGGGATTGCCCATATCAATAATTCCCTTTACCATTTCAGGCTGTACTTCATCGAAAGCAGCTATATCATGGAGACAAGAAAGTACAACTTTCCCAAGACAACAAAAGAGATTTACGCATGTATGATGGCCCATAAACGGGGAAATATAATAGAAACTAAATACCCGGAAATCAACTGGAAAAACGTGTGGGCAAACATTTTCAACAAAACAATTCCGTCCGAGACTCAAGCTCTTTGGTACAAAGTAGCCAACGAGACCCTGGCCACCAATGAGAAGCTACATCGTATTCACCTCAAGCCAACAGATAGATGTGACACTTGCGGCAACACAGATACGCTAGTACACCGAATCTCTTGCGGAAGAGCGCAAACAATCTGGACGTGGACAAAACATTTAGTGGCACGCATGATGCAAAAACCGCCCAGGAAAATACTCACCAATATCCTAACAAAGCCAGATTTCAAGATTATACCTATAGAGAAACATAATAGTCTAATATGGATTTTAGGACACGCAATGCAGGATATACTGCAGAAGACATCCCAGAACTTAGAAGAGTATTTATCAACCTTGAAAATTAAAGTTTGGAGTTTAAAGAAAACGACGAAATACAAAACAAAATTTGGAAGCTATCTGGACGAAATAGCAAAAATAAAAAGACCGTCAAATTAAAAAGAAAAAATTTCAGAACTTGAGACTTCTGGCAAAAAATAAAAAAAAAAATAAAAAAAATAAATAAATAAATAAATAAATAAATAAATAAAAAATAATAAAAAATAATAAAAAAATATAAAATAATAATAATAAAAAAATTAACCAATAATGTGATGGCTAAATAAGAACGTTGGATACGTGAAAATTTAATTTTTGTTTTTTCAGACAATGGCGTGCGAGGAAATGCCAAAGTCCATTGTCTTCTTCTTTGATCACTTAACAACACATCAGGAGAAGATTAAAAAAAAAAAAAGACGGTAACGGCAAACACAAAGCCTGGGAAACAGAAAAATATTTAAGTTATAAATATAAATGGCGGAGAAGCCAAGCCGAAGAAGGCAGTAATGGAGAGCGAAAAAAAAAGTCGTTTCACTAATTTATGGTCGCCTTGGAGCTAATGACTTCAGTTATTACAAACAAACACGTGCGTTTCTTCCCAGTTGTTCACTTATCCTTGACATTTCCCCTTTCCTCTTGACTTTCGTACTTCAGTACAGAAAAAAAGCTTGTCACGCGTGAGGGTGGGTGGTTTGCAAACCGGGGCACCTATTTTATGGGTGGCTCTTTTTTTATTATTATTATTATTTATTTTAAGTGATACCTAGTTGAAGAGATAGTCCGCTAGGCATCAGGCCGGAGGCCCGTTCTGTCTGGTGGCCAGTGGCATTTGTGCATCCTGCCACCCTATTGTTACGCCACTGCTTATATTAATAATAGACAAATTATTCCACTTCTTACATCGATAGTTTTTTTAGCCATTTCTTATTTCAAATGTACTTGCAGGTGACTCAACGGTTGTAATCAAAGTGCACAGGAAATTACCTACCTCAGAGTCTCAAGAGACCAAGAATGGTAGGTGAGGTATGTTGACGCTTAGGTTTGGCATTCGAATCTTCATCCAGCCACCCAGATTTCAGTTTTATATGGTTTTACGAATGTCGTGGTGTTTCCTTTAAAAGCCAAGGCAGAATTAGTTGACATTCCTTGTTCCCGAATTCCTCCTATCTCTAGCGACCATAGTTGACGTCCCATTAAGTCCTAAAAATGAATATACGAAATAAAGACTCTATCATCTGCTGTCAGTGCCTGTTACGGTATATTTATAAACAACGAAAGGAGTGACCAAGCATTTATCACTTATGTACACGAAATTTCATATCTAACTGGGTAACATGAAACAAATGTGAACTAGCTGATGGAAGGAACAATTATGCTTATTAATGCAAATAATGCGCCTATAACCAATAGCAGCAGCTACTTGGAAAGTCAGCTTAGCACAGTTGGCAAAGAACCGCAGAGTGTACTGCACCCAAAACAATGAACATCAGTGACTGAGTGCCTCATTCAGATTCGAGTGTTTCCAGTGACCAGGAAGGTTTCATCACTTTTCCTCGTCCCCAGTTAGACCTGACGAAGTCTGGTTGTTCCATCTCAATAGTTACCAAGACTCGTCCCTGCATTTCAGCTTAGTTGTCGAATCGGTTGGCCTCACACCTTTCTTAAGGTAGGTAAGTGTACCTGGCATAATTATATAGGTATAACTGCTCCAGTTACAAAATTGCAATAATAAAGACTAACTTGATCCAGTGGCCGGCCTCGGTAGCGTAGGGGCTCGAGTCCAGCCGCGGTCAAGGGTGTTTAAGTGTTGTGTCTGTGAATGTAATGTCCGTCCTGTGGTGTGTCTAATTAACTGGAAAAAAATTCGTACTGGAGATTCTGAGAGCACTGAGTGATATAATTACTATCGAGTTGGCTGTATGGCCTCAGATGCCGAAAGCCATTAAATAAATAAATAAAAATACTTTCTCCAATGCTTTACAAACGTCAACGATATTACCACCTGATTATTTCCAACCGTTGAACTGAAGTATTATAATTTTTCAGTGATTCATCTTATTATAACTGCGTGGTGTTCTATGAAATTTTTATTTTTGCAGCCAACTGTGAAGTCTGGAACATCAAGTGTGGTAAATTTGTTCTCGACAGGCACGGTTTCAAATCCTGCTTCTCTTTCTTACGGTTTGTTGGAGGGGTCGTTAATAACACAACAAGAAGACGAAGGTACTAGTTAACAGATTTAAAGTGATAGTAATCGGATGAAAGCTTCGATTTGTGTACATGTTGGTGTTTGGAATGTTACAGCGTTAGAAGAATAACCTAGGCCTGCATCAAAGAAAGTAACTCTGAGAAAA
>JARYHS010015767.1:0-22318 GCA_031002005.1 Vandiemenella viatica
CCTTGAAATTTTTGGTAAATATTATTAAGTGACTGTCTGAAGTATTCCGTGTTAGCCAAACCAGAATCCGGAGGTCGATAAAATGACCCGATTATGAACTTTAAGGTTTTTGCCAATTTTCACCTTGACCCATATCAACTCACAAAAAATTTCTGTTTCAGTTACGACAGAGCAATTAACCGTTTTGTTTACGGCCACGAACACACCCCCGCCCATTCAGATAGTTCTGTCCTTTCGAAAAACATTGAAATGAGGGCCAAATACTTCGCTAGATTGAACCTCTGGCGTCAACCAGCTCTCGGTTCCTAATATTATATCGACATCGTTAGTCGCTACAGAGGCGTGAAAATCCGCTACTTTCCCTCTAATACTCCAACAATTTAGGACCAGTATCCTTAGCCGCTTCGTATTGTTATTTGTGGAGTCTAAAATCGCATTTTTCATATTCGCACTCTGACGGGAAACGGGTGAAGTAATTGGAGCTGTCATATTAAAATTATTCGCGCCATCACTACCAGGACCAGCTTCTAGGTTATCGGCACATCCTCTTCGATGAACTGAAGGATCCTCGGACCTCACGGTGTTCCTAAAAAAAATTCATATCAAGACGGTTCCATATTTTAGCAGCCACCTTGGTCGCCATTCTTGGGGTGTAGTGGACGCCCGACCTGTCAAATGCGTCCCAGCTGGCAGCTATCATCGGTCGAAGGTCGACGAAGCCCCAGTTGTTTCTGCGACACAGTTCCTGTAAAATACAATTGAAATTAAAGATCTTCCACCACACGGCCTCCCCACAATCGATGCGCGGCACGACACTATAAATTGAGAACTGCAAGGAAACTGAATTTTCCCGGGCGGCTTCATACACCTTTCGGCCCAACTTGTCCATGGATTTAACTATATCTGGAACAGAAACATGAAACGAGTCATTAGTACCGACGTGTGCAGCTACTCTTGACTGATAGTAGTTCGATTCTCTAATCACTTTTGGAATGACCTCATGACCCGTGGTACGGTTGCTCCTGAGTAGTGCCTAAACGATGATCAGTTGCCACTTTTTCCCCCATGTATTTCTTATGTACGGTGGTCCGTTGCCAGTTTTTGGACCCCCCACGTCGCGCAGGTGTTCGCCAGGCCTCGCAGGCGGAAGCCATTAGTCATGTCAACACCTGTCAACAAGGCCATTAATTATCGCTCACGTTGTTACGGCTCATAAATCGTCTAAATGGCTTTATTATTTTTTAAACCTCAATTACGGTACAATATTCACTTTAGTATTACATTCTTGTGGTGTGACATATCGAAGGCGGGCCGGCGCCAACTTGCGGTCAGTTTGTGGTCATTCCCGCCCCCCTCCCCCTCCCCGCCGCGCACGTGCCGCGCAGGTGTTCGCCTCAGATCATAAATGGGAATAATATGCTAATGAGGCTACGCGGCGGGGATTACGTAATATTTCCGGCAGTGCAAGACCCTACCCTGGGGGCACAAATCTGTACCTAGGTGAATGTGTATGAATGCTTTGCAAATAGTGTTTGTGTGAAGAGGAAATATACCGTTTATCTGTGTATCTAGTTGGTAAATATATACAGTGCACTGCTTAGGTTGCTGCAAAAACATGTATACCAGTATAGTTCAAATATTTCAATGCTGTACATATTAAAAAAAAAAAAAAATAAATATGGAAAGTTAAAATTTATTCACAAATTCGCCTATTCCTCTTAGGCAGGTGGTCGTGGGTTCAAAGTTCTAAAACATATAAATTAAGATTTAATCTTTAAATAGTGTTATGGCATATCAATTTACAAGTAATTTTTCTACCAAGTGCAGAGAAATTTATTCTATGAGAATCTGTCGAGCCGTTTTCGGGATACTAGTTTTAACGTTATATGATGTTGAATAAGCCGCCCGCCCGCTGACTTGAATGAATTTCATATACCCCGCAGGCCACCCCCAACCCTACCTGGAGCCGCAATGTATTATACTGTTTGGGGCCCGCACGAAAAAAAAAAAATCCCATCGGCCGCCATTAATTTCTTTGTCCGCCCCATCTGTTCTGAGAGGTGTCCTCCTAACAAAACGTTCTTACGTGCCGCCACCCCTTCATGATATAATAATTGTAGATTGCACTTGAATTCAGAGTACAGATACATTATTTTTTATTCGTTGAATACGAAATAACGAAATCCTTGATAATTTCCAACATGAATACGACAAAAACATTCTGAAAGCTGTGAACATTTCAACGATTGGGCAAATAAATCTGGTATTTCAGATAGTGTACTAAGTACCTAGGTTATATTCCCAAACATCGCCACAGTATGTGTGGGGTAAGAACAAACGACATTATTGATACTGGCTGGTACTGTGAGTAAGCATTCAGCCACGGCCTTTTGAAGGAATCATCCCGGTATTCTCCTGGAGTAATTTCGGAAACCATGGAAAACCGAAATCCGTATAGCCGGAAGAGGATTCGAATCTTGCGTCCTCCCGAATGAGAGTTCAAACCTGCGTCCTCACGAATGCGAGACCAGGGTTCAGATATAGACGACATTTCGTTTATGTTTCCGTTCGACAGAATACAATCGCGGCATCCATGGCAGCCATATCTTTTTCAATTATTATATTTCTTATGCCTTTGGCTTTACATCTCGTAGTCATGGAGGTCAGTAGAAGCGTGAAAGGACTAGGGACAAGGAACGGGATTAAATTCGGCCATGGCATTTTAGGGGAAACCATGGAAATCCAAAAATCTGGATAGTCGGACGGGGATTTGAAGCCGCGTCCTCCAAGCTCAGGTTATACATAATTTTTTTTCTACCTGGTACCTTTGGCGTAACATGTCTTGTGTTCAGTGTTGCTCTTTAAAACGTGTAGTTTTGGATACGTTGAGTAATTAGTTCTGTACACTCAGTTTTTCGGTCTCGTTACGAAAACCTACCGCTGTGTAAACATGGGAAGACAGTTTATTTCCAAGCAAAAGAAAATTTCGTTTGATAATATACATTACACACCTATCTTCTTCCTCGACTTCCATGAAGAACTAAGCTCACATGCAGCGACTTCATGCAAGTTGACTTCGTATCATCACTAGGAATGTGTTACCCAACATTCGCAAACGAGTTTCCATTGGTATTGACATTTTCTATTTTCAGTCTCAGCTGAGATCAAGCGGAACAATAAACATCAGCATGCGCACAAGCAGTGGAAGAATTCTTTGCACTTCTTGCATCTTTAACAATTTTCTGTCTACAGTAAAATTGTAATATGCTTTATCGCTTTCAGTTGTTAAATTAATGTCGATCAAAAGCTCATTTTTACCAATGAAATACTGCTCTTACTTTTACCTACTAGATTTCGTGTAATATTGTTATTTCAGAGTAAAGTTCGTTCACTTTGATACTAATTTTTTCTCATAAATTTAGAACCTCTAATATTGTCTCACAGCCTTCAAATGAAACCTCGTGTATTAAATTTAATTTTTGGATTTTCTATAGCCAATTGCTCTCATTAAAATCTAACTATTTACCAAGATACTTCAGACTTTTATCACCGAATACTAACGCGTTATTTTTAATATTATCACTTTCTGTGCAGAATCCGACTTACACAGTTCTTTCCAAAAAGTTATCGCACATCAGGTTTCAGTTTAGCGTGGTACGTGAATAATCATTATTATTTATAAATGTGTTGTTCTCGAGTACTAGATGAAATGTGAAGTGATAGGATGATTTCTGAGATCTTGTCAAACTAAGTAGCTCATGGATTGCAGTGAACAGTTGTAAGTGTAAAATATAGATTTCTAATGTCAAGGTAGTGGCACTGATGAAACTCGACCGAACTATTTTCAGTGTTACGTTTTCCTGTTTGTTTGAAAACACAGAACTGTCGAGGTCATTAGAGGCGGGATGGGACTGCAGACTTTGAACTGGAGGGAATTCGGCCATGGCCTTTTGACATTCACCTGGAGTGATTTAGGGAAACCATGGAAAACCCAAATCTGGATGCCCGGACGGGGATTCGAACTGCCGTCCTCCCGAATGCGAGGCCAGAACGCTAGCCGGTTCACCACCACGCTCGGTGAAATTAGCAGAAATGATACCCCATACTAGTAGATTAAATATAAAAATAGGATCGAATGCAATTGGAGAAGTAAGTGAATTCTGTTACTTAGGAAGAAAAATTACAACCGATGGCCGAAACAAAAATAATGTTAAAAGCAGAATAGAACTAGCATAAAAAACAGCCTTCATGAAAAAGAGAAATATTGATCTGGGAATTTGAAAAACTTCTTAATACTTTATGTGTGGAGCACAGCACTTTATGGTAGCGAAACATGGACTTTATTACGCTTTGTGTAGTATGCATCATAGAATGCTCGATTACTCATACATATAAGGTCCCATATCTGATCTTCACTCTTCAACTAGCTGGCAGTCAAACACGTGAAAAATTCCCTCACTTTACACTGATTTCAAAATGTCACAAACAGAAATTCACCGAAGATAGTACCCACTAAGTTAGATCATTCATGAAATTTTTCGTCAGTGCCTGTATACGAGTCTTTTCCGAAGACTAAATGTATCTCGTGTACAACTTATAAATGTGTTGTTCTCGAATACTAGATGAAATTTGAAGTGATAGGATGATTTTTGAGATCTTGTCAAACTAAGTAGTTAATTTCGACTTACGGATTGCGGTGAGCAGTTTTAAGTGTAAGATGTATATTTCTAATGGCTAGGCAGGGACAGTGTTCAAACTCGACTGCAATATTTTCTGTGTTACATTTCCTGACTGTTTGAAAGCACAGAACTGTCGAGGTCATTTTATCTAATATTCTCTCCACGAAAGAAGTCATCGATTGACATGGGGAAAAAATGGAAGAATGCATACTTTCTGCAGAAACAGCGGTTACAGATGTATAGCATATTGTCATATCTAAAAGTTGTCACGAACTGCACCACTCAAGAACAAGCTAGGAAAGGTACCAAGACACAAACTTTGAAAGTATATACCTTTTAGGACTTACAGAATATTGACAACTTATACATGCACACACCAGTGTCAAGGGTCATGAAAATATTAACAGATCTTTCAGAATTTCTTGAGTTAACAGCCAGATCCTCATTCTGTTTCTATTTTACCGCATATTTTGACAAGGCGTGTAGTGGGCATTCGACTGGAGTGATTTCAGGAAACTATGGAAACAAAAGTTAAATCTGGATGGTCGCCATACAGAAAAGACGGATCAGGATTGAAGAAAAAAAAAAACTCTGTCCAGCCGCTGACGGACAGGGATATATATAGATATGTAAAGCGTCTGCGTATACCTCATTTTCGAGGTGTATTCATGCGTGATGAATTACCTGAAAAAAATTCGTCATCATGAATGTGGAATAGTGAACTTGGACAGTGCTGAAAATGCCGGAACACATTGGGTTGCATATATAAAGTACAAAGAAGGTGTAGTTAAATATTTTGACAGTTTTTGGTGACTTACCCCCACCATTGGAATTGCAGCGATACTTTGCGGGCAACAGAATACTGTACAACGTACAACGTCACCAGGAATACGGCACACACGTATGTCGCAATACAGAAATTCACCGAAGATAGCATCCACTAAGTTCTAGATCATGTTAGATCATTCATGAAATTTTTCGTCAGTGCCAGTATACGAGTCTGTTTCGTAGACTAAATGGATCTCGTGTACAACCTCCAAAGGGCACATGTGAATAGTTCTTATCCCGACACATGCGAAAAATGCGGTACAGACCACAGTTAGTTGGAAAAATGGAAGAATGCATACTTTCTGCAGAAACAGCGGTAACAGATGCATAGCATATTGTCGGGGATTGGCACGTATCTAAAACTGTCACGAACTGCACCACTCAAGAACAAGCTAGGAAAGGTGCCAAGCACAAACTTCGAAAGTATATACCTTTTAGGACTTACAGAATATTGACAACTTATACATGCACACACCAGTGTCAAGGATCATGAAAATATGCTCGGCCTCACAAATATTGACAGATGTTTCGGAATTTCTCGAGTTAACAGTCCAATCCTCATTCTGTTTCTATTTACCGCATACTTTGACAAGGCGTGTAGTGGGCATTCGCCTGGAGTGATTTCAGGAAACTATGGAAAAAATAACTTAAAACTGGATGGTCGCTTCCCGAATGCGATGCCAGAGTGCTATCGCTCGCCCAACAGTCATTGTCAATCCTCTTACGCACCCCACCTCATAAAATCCCGAAATGTTATGAAAACCGCAAAACATAGTGAATACAGGTAAAATATCGCCAAAAATTATGTAATATTCGCTCTACGAAAGAAGTCATAGATTGATATGATTAGAAGATGACTGAGGATGTATCAGTTTCATTAAGAATTCACCATTCCTCAGTTTAGATGTCCTAAATTACTTTATATGGACACAGTTAGCTTGGCAGGTAGAGTTCCATAGTGAAAAGGTTGTCGGTGTTATGAAGGACGATGCGAATTGCACCCTGATTGTGGAGTTTGCTGGGTTACGGGGCAAAAAGTGTGCATTCTGGCTCGAGACCGACCAAACCTGTAACTTTTTTATTTTTGCTGGATACCAGTTAACCAGTGGAGATGCTACATTTTGTGCTTAGGTACATCTCTTGCGGTATAAACTCGTAACTTTCTCCGGAGCAGAGCCTTCGTGGGTGAATCCTCGAAAATTAGACCATACTTTAGGTATGTTTTCAACCAGAGTGAGAAACATCCACTTTATTCATAAATGGTTACAACAGCTATCCATTCACCCACATGCATAGAAAACCATAATCCGTATGCCTAGATCTGGATTCAAACCGGTATCCTCCTGAATAAGAGGCCAACACTCTCGGTGAAATTATAGGTGACAAAATTATAAGTGTCTGATTTAAAAGTGACATGTTTACAGCATCAGCTAATCGTCACCACAATTTGAGTAGCTATATGGTGCAAATTGAAATCGACGTTTCACGAAATACGTCTTATACCCGTTGCGTTTGACAAAATAGTCTTCAATTATAATGACAACCTATATACCTCGTGTTGCTAAGTTTCGCTTCACGCACGTTTAAACTAGCATCAGAGTCCAGATTGGTGAACTATGGGACAAGCGGTCTTCCACAAACATGATTTCACAGGTTTGCAACCACCACCACTCCCCCCACAGTACGTGTCGTGATGTACCCCACATACAACAGGCTTACCCCCGCCATCACCACCTCCTATAAACTGGTAACCTTTCTCCAAAGCAGAGCCTTCGTGGCTGGATCCTCAAAAAATCAGGGCATACTTTAGGTATGTTTTCAACCGGAGTGAGAAACATCCACTTCATTCATAAGTGGTTACAACAGTTATCCATTCAACCCACGTGCATAGAAAACCCTAATCCGATGCCCAGATCGGGATTCACACCGGTATCCTCCTGAATGAGAGGCCAACAGTCTCGGTGAAATTATAGGTGACAAAATTATAAGTGTTTGATTTAAAAGTGACATGTTCACAGCATCAGCTAGTCGTTTCCACAATTTCAGTAACTGTATGGTGCAAATTGAAATCGACGTTTCACGAAATATGTCTTATACCCGTTGCGTTTTACAAAATAGTCTTTATTTATAATGACTGCCTATATACCTTGTGTTGTTAAGTTTCGCTTCACGCACGTTTAAACTAGCATCAGAGGCCATATTGGTGAACTATGGGACAAGCGGTCTTCCACAAACAAGATTTCACAGGATTACACCCACCACCACTCGCCCCTAAAAAGTCCTTTATAAAGTTATTTTTCATGAGTCCTTCATCACTTACTAGTATTAAGACCCAATCGTAATAGACACCAACACTCGATAAGACAAATTTTTTCCGGACCATGACACCCTTGCACTTATTGAGGTTAACCCCAGTTTTAGGATAAAAAAACCATAAAAACCCATACAGTAATTGAGGTTACTGTAGATAATTTAGGTTAGGCAGGCTCAGCATGTTACATTGTGTTAGCTTAGGTTAACGCGCTCGCGCGTTAACCTAAGCTAACACAATGTAACATGCTGAGCCTGCCTAACCTAAATTATCTACAGTAACCTCAATTACTGTATGGGTTTTTATGGTTTTTTATCCTAAAACTGGGGTTAACCTCAATAAGTGCAAGGGTGTCATGGTCCGGAAAAAATTTGTCTTATCGAGTGTTGGTGTCTATTACGATTGGGTCTTAATACTAGTAAGTGATGAAGGACTCATGAAAAATAACTTTATAAAGGACTTTTTTAGGGGCGAGTGGTGGTGGGTGTAATCCTGTGAAATCTTGTTTGTGGAAGACCGCTTGTCCCATAGTTCACCAATATGGCCTCTGATGCTAGTTTAAACGTGCGTGAAGCGAAACTTAACAACACAAGGTATATAGGCAGTCATTATAAATAAAGACTATTTTGTAAAACGCAACGGGTATAAGACATATTTCGTGAAACGTCGATTTCAATTTGCACCATACAGTTACTGAAATTGTGGAAACGACTAGCTGATGCTGTGAACATGTCACTTTTAAATCAAACACTTATAATTTTGTCACCTATAATTTCACCGAGACTGTTGGCCTCTCATTCAGGAGGATACCGGTGTGAATCCCGATCTGGGCATCGGATTAGGGTTTTCTATGCACGTGGGTTGAATGGATAACTGTTGTAACCACTTATGAATGAAGTGGATGTTTCTCACTCCGGTTGAAAACATACCTAAAGTATGCTCTGATTTTTTGAGGATCCAGCCACGAAGGCTCTGCTTTGGAGAAAGGTTACCAGTTTATAGGAGGTGGTGATGGCGGGGGTAAGCCTGTTGTATGTGGGGTACATCACGACACGTACTGTGGGGGGAGTGGTGGTGGTTGCAAACCTGTGAAATCATGTTTGTGGAAGACCGCTTGTCCCATAGTTCACCAATCTGGACTCTGATGCTAGTTTAAACGTGCGTGAAGCGAAACTTAGCAACACGAGGTATATAGGTTGTCATTATAATTGAAGACTATTTTGTCAAACGCAACGGGTATAAGACGTATTTCGTGAAACGTCGATTTCAATTTGCACCATATAGCTACTCAAATTGTGGTGACGATTAGCTGATGCTGTAAACATGTCACTTTTAAATCAGACACTTATAATTTTGTCACCTATAATTTCACCGAGAGTGTTGGCCTCTTATTCAGGAGGATACCGGTTTGAATCCAGATCTAGGCATACGGATTATGGTTTTCTATGCATGTGGGTGAATGGATAGCTGTTGTAACCATTTATGAATAAAGTGGATGTTTCTCACTCTGGTTGAAAACATACCTAAAGTATGGCCTAATTTTCGAGGATTCACCCACGAAGGCTCTGCTCCGGAGAAAGTTACGAGTTTATACCGCAAGAGATGTACCTAAGCACAAAATGTAGCATCTCCACTGGTTAACTGGTATCCAGCAAAAATAAAAAAAAAAAAATGTTACAGGTTTGGTCGGTCTCGAGCCAGAATGCACACTTTTTGCCCCGTAACCCAGCAAACTCCACAATCAGGGTGCAATTCGCATCGTCCTTCATAACACCGACAACCTTTTCACTATGGAACTCTACCTGCCAAGCTAACTGTGTCCATATAAAGTAATTTAGGACATCTAAACTGAGGAATGGTGAATTCTTAATGAAACTGATACATCCTCAGTCATCTTCTAATCATATCAATCTATGACTTCTTTCGTAGAGCGAATATTACATAATTTTTGGCGATATTTTACCTGTATTCACTATGTTTTGCGATTTTCATAACATTTCGGGATTTTATGAGTTGGGGTGCGTAAGAGGATTGACAATGACTGTTGGGCGAGCGATAGCACTCTGGCATCGCATTCGGGAAGCGACCATCCAGTTTTAAGTTATTTTTTCCATAGTTTCCTGAAATCACTCCAGGCGAATGCCCACTACACGCCTTGTCAAAGTATGCGGTAAATAGAAACAGAATGAGGATTGGACTGTTAACTCGAGAAATTCCGAAACATCTGTCAATATTTGTGAGGCCGAGCATATTTTCATGATCCTTGACACTGGTGTGTGCATGTATAAGTTGTCAATATTCTGTAAGTCCTAAAAGGTATATACTTTCGAAGTTTGTGCTTGGCACCTTTCCTAGCTTGTTCTTGAGTGGTGCAGTTCGTGACAGTTTTAGATACGTGCCAATCCCCGACAATATGCTATGCATCTGTTACCGCTGTTTCTGCAGAAAGTATGCATTCTTCCATTTTTCCAACTAACTGTGGTCTGTACCGCATTTTTCGCATGTGTCGGGATAAGAACTATTCACATGTGCCCTTTGGAGGTTGTACACGAGATCCATTTAGTCTACGAAACAGACTCGTATACTGGCACTGACGAAAAATTTCATGAATGATCTAACATGATCTAGAACTTAGTGGATGCTATCTTCGGTGAATTTCTGTATTGCGACTGTAGGCATTTTGAAATCAGTGTAAGGTGAGGTAATTTTTCACGCGTTTAGTCTATTTCTGTTACCGCTGTTTCTGCAGAAAGTATGTATTCTTCCATTTTTTCCAACTAACTGTGGTCTGTACCGCATTTCTCGCGATGTCAAATATTTTCATACAAGAACTTTAAACACAAGTGGCCACATACGTGTGTGCCGTATTCCTGGTGACGTTGTACGTTGTACAGTATTCTGTTGCCCGCAAAGTATCGCTGCAATTCCAATGGTGGGGGTAAGTCACCAAAACTGTCAAAATATTTAACTACACCTTCTTTGTACTTTATATATGCAACCCAATGTGTTCCGGCATTTTCAGCACTGTCCAAGTTCACTATTCCACATTCATGATGACGAATTTTTTCAGGTAATTCATCACGCATGAATACACCTCGAAAATGAGGTATACGCAGACGCTTTACATATCTATATATATCCCTGTCCGTCAGCGGCTGGACAGAGTTTTTTTTTTTTTCTTCAATCCTGATCCGTCTTTTCTGTATGGCGACCATCCAGATTTAACTTTTGTTTCCATAGTTTCCTGAAATCACTCCAGTCGAATGCCCACTACACGCCTTGTCAAAATATGCGGTAAAATAGAAACAGAATAAGGATCTGGCTGTTAACTCAAGAAATTCTGAAAGATCTGTTAATATTTTCATGACCCTTGACACTGGTGTGTGCATGTATAAGTTGTCAATATTCTGTAAGTCCTAAAAGGTATATACTTTCAAAGTTTGTGTCTTGGTACCTTTCCTAGCTTGTTCTTGAGTGGTGCAGTTCGTGACAACTTTTAGATATGACAATATGCTATACATCTGTAACCGCTGTTTCTGCAGAAAGTATGCATTCTTCCATTTTTTCCCCATGTCAATCGATGACTTCTTTCGTGGAGAGAATATTAGATAAAATGACCTCGACAGTTCTGTGCTTTCAAACAGTCAGGAAATGTAACACAGAAAATATTGCAGTCGAGTTTGAACACTGTCCCTGCCTAGCCATTAGAAATATACATCTTACACTTAAAACTGCTCACCGCAATCCGTAAGTCGAAATTAACTACTTAGTTTGACAAGATCTCAAAAATCATCCTATCACTTCAAATTTCATCTAGTATTCGAGAACAACACATTTATAAGTTGTACACGAGATACATTTAGTCTTCGGAACAGACTCGTATACAGGCACTGACGAAAAATTTCATGAATGATCTATAACTTAGTGGGTACTATCTTCGGTGAATTTCTGTTTGTGACATTTTGAAATCAGTGTAAAGTGAGGGAATTTTTCACGTGTTTGACTGCCAGCTAGTTGAAGAGTGAAGATCAGATATGGGACCTTATATGTATGAGTAATCGAGCATTCTATGATGCATACTACACAAAGCGTAATAAAGTCCATGTTTCGCTACCATAAAGTGCTGTGCTCCACACATAAAGTATTAAAAAGTTTTTCAAATTCCCAGATCAATATTTCTCTTTTTCATGAAGGCTGTTTTTTATGCTAGTTCTATTCTGCTTTTAACATTATTTTTGTTTCGGCCATCGGTTGTAATTTTTCTTCCTAAGTAACAGAATTCACTTACTTCTCCAATTGCATTCGATCCTATTTTTATATTTAATCTACTAGTATGGGGTATCATTTCTGCTAATTTCACCGAGCGTGGTGGTGAACCGGCTAGCGTTCTGGCCTCGCATTCGGGAGGACGGCAGTTCGAATCCCCGTCCGGGCATCCAGATTTGGGTTTTCCATGGTTTCCCTAAATCACTCCAGGTGAATGTCAAAAGGCCATGGCCGAATTCCCTCCAGTTCAAAGTCTGCAGTCCCATCCCGCCTCTAATGACCTCGACAGTTCTGTGTTTTCAAACAAACAGGAAAACGTAACACTGAAAATAGTTCGGTCGAGTTTCATCAGTGCCACTACCTTGACATTAGAAATCTATATTTTACACTTACAACTGTTCACTGCAATCCATGAGCTACTTAGTTTGACAAGATCTCAGAAATCATCCTATCACTTCACATTTCATCTAGTACTCGAGAACAACACATTTATAAATAATAATGATTATTCACGTACCACGCTAAACTGAAACCTGATGTGCGATAACTTTTTGGAAAGAACTGTGTAAGTCGGATTCTGCACAGAAAGTGATAATATTAAAAATAACGCGTTAGTATTCGTTGATAAAAGTCTGAAGTATCTTGGTAAATAGTTAGATTTTAATGAGAGCAATTGGCTATAGAAAATCCAAAAATTAAATTTAATACACGAGGTTTCATTTGAAGGCTGTGAGACAATATTAGAGGTTCTAAATTTATGAGAAAAAATTAGTATCAAAGTGAACGAACTTTACTCTGAAATAACAATATTACACGAAATCTAGTAGGTAAAAGTAAGAGCAGTATTTCATTGGTAAAAATGAGCTTTTGATCGACATTAATTTAACAACTGAAAGCGATAAAGCATATTACAATTTTACTGTAGACAGAAAATTGTTAAAGATGCAAGAAGTGCAAAGAATTCTTCCACTGCTTGTGCGCATGCTGATGTTTATTGTTCCGCTTGATCTCAGCTGAGACTGAAAATAGAAAATGTCAATACCAATGGAAACTCGTTTGCGAATGTTGGGTAACACATTCCTAGTGATGATACGAAGTCAACTTGCATGAAGTCGCTGCATGTGAGCTTAGTTCTTCATGGAAGTCGAGGAAGAAGATAGGTGTGTAATGTATATTATCAAACGAAATTTTCTTTTGCTTGGAAATAAACTGTCTTCCCATGTTTACACAGCGGTAGGTTTTCGTAACGAGACCGAAAAACTGAGTGTACAGAACTAATTACTCAACGTATCCAAAACTACACGTTTTAAAGAGCAACACTGAACACAAGACATGTTACGCCAAAGGTACCAGGTAGAAAAAAATTATGTATAACCTGAGCTTGGAGGACGCGGCTTCAAATCCCCGTCCGACTATCCAGATTTTTGGATTTCCATGGTTTCCCCTAAAATGCCATGGCCGAATTTAATCCCGTTCCTTGTCCCTAGTCCTTTCACGCTTCTACTGACCTCCATGACTACGAGATGTAAAGCCAAAGGCATAAGAAATATAATAATTGAAAAAGATATGGCTGCCATGGATGCCGCGATTGTATTCTGTCGAACGGAAACATAAACGAAATGTCGTCTATATCTGAACCCTGGTCTCGCATTCGTGAGGACGCAGGTTTGAACTCTCATTCGGGAGGACGCAAGATTCGAATCCTCTTCCGGCTATACGGATTTCGGTTTTCCATGGTTTCCGAAATTACTCCAGGAGAATACCGGGATGATTCCTTCAAAAGGCCGTGGCTGAATGCTTACTCACAGTACCAGCCAGTATCAATAATGTCGTTTGTTCTTACCCCACACATACTGTGGCGATGTTTGGGAATATAACCTAGGTACTTAGTACACTATCTGAAATACCAGATTTATTTGTCCCAATCGTTGAAATGTTCACAGCTTTCCGAATGTTTTTGTCGTATTCATGTTGGAAATTATCAAGGATTTCGTTATTTCGTATTCAACGAATAAAAAATAATGTATCTGTACTCTGAATTCAAGTGCAATCTACAATTATTATATCATGAAGGGGTGACGGCACCTAATAACGTTTTGTTAGGAGGACCCCTCTCAGAACAGATGGGCGGACAAAGAAATTAATGGCGGTCGATGGGTTTTTTTTTTTTTTCGTGCGGGCCCAAACATTGCGGCTCCAGGTAGGGTTGGGATGGCCTGCTGGCTGCGGGGTATATGAAATTCATTCAAGTCAGCGGGCGGGCGGCTTATTCAACATCATATAACGTTAAAACTAGTATCCCGAAAACGGCTCGACAGATTCTCATAGAATAAATTTCTCTGCACTTGGTAGAAAAATTACTTGTAAATTGATATGCCATAACACTATTTAAAGATTAAATCTTAATTTATATGTTTTAGAACTTTGAACCCACGACCACCTGCCTAAGAGGAATAGGTGAATTTGTGAATAAATTTTAACTTTCCATATTTATTATTTTTTTTTTTTTAATATGTACAGCATTGAAATATTTGAACTATACTGGTATACATGTTTTTGCAGCAACCTAAGCAGTGCACTGTATATATTTACCAACTAGATACACAGATAAACGGTATATTTCCTCTTCACACAAACACTATTTGCAAAGCATTCATACACATTCACCTAGGTACAGATTTGTGCCCCCAGGGTAGGGTCTTGCACTGCCGGAAATATTACGTAATCCCCGCCGCGTAGCCTCATTAGCATATTATTCCCATTTATGATCTGAGGCGAACACCTGCGCGGCACGTGCGCGGCGGGGAGGGGGAGGGGGGCGGGAATGACCACAAACTGACCGCAAGTTGGCGCCGGCCCGCCTTCGATACGTCACACCACTAGTACAAATTAAGAATGTAATAAAATAAAAAGAAAAAGTGTATTTCGAGCGTAATTGAGGTTTAAAAAAATAATAAAGCCATTTAGACGATTTATGAGCCGTAACAACGTGGCACGTGGCCTTCTTGACAGCTTGATGACAGGTGTTGATGATTTATGGTGGGCACGTGGTCATGGCGAACACCTGCGCGACGTGGGGGGTCTGGCGGCACGTGCGCGGCGGGGGGGGGGAGGGGAGGGGGGGGAAAACTGGCAACGGACGCAGGTCCATATGAAATACATGGGGGTGTTTTGGTCCAGGGTTCTGGCTCACACATACGTAGGGGCACTACTCACAGTTGTTAATTCAAGGCTTCTGTTCCATGTGCGGGGAGAGGAAAGCTGGCTTTGCCGCGACAAGAGGCACGACGCCATATTCGACTTCACTTGCTGCCGAGACGAGCTACAGTGCGGACGTGTCACCCGACACGCCCTTAGCCGTTGATCAGTGACTGTGTCTGGTCGCATAGTCTGGCTCAAATGGGCTGGAAGCTGAGCGGTCCACCTGCCAGAGATTGTAAGCTGATGTGCTAGCGCGGACATATCCGCAAATCTGGTATTCGTTGAAGCAGTGGCACAGAGCGTGTCACACCTCATCGAGAAGATGCGATTACGGTAAAGTACCGACGCATAGGTCCACAGTTCCATTGGGTTTTAATGAGGCTTGCTAACCCGTAAACGGCTCCTGAGATAAGACTCTGCTCCCATCATAACAATTACTGAGCTAACCAATATTTCATGTTCATAATTTCAAATTCGAATCATCTTGCTAATTGTTTTAAATTCAAACGATGCTTTTAACTTTAAACGGCGCCCCTGGGATTCTTTTGTAAATGTTAACTTTAAGTTGTTGGCCTGTAATGTCACTTTAAAACATGTTGACTTTGCAAAATCATTGAGATATCTAAATCAGTTTTTATGTTTGCTTTATCCGGCGGATTGTAAATGTCAGGTATTGCTTGTTTGTTGTCTATGGATTATGTTTAACGTAACGTTAACTATACCCGGCCTTGTATAAGCCAGAAGACTAATAATTGAGTATAATTTTGTGTGAACTAACTTCATGTAGAAATCATGGTTCTAGTTCATCATTTAACCAAATAACCAACTTATTGGATGTCATATATATTATTAATAATTATATTTCATCAACGTATTGGCTCCCCCCCCCCCTCCCTAACCGAAGGTCCAATACACTCTGGGTAACAAGCGAGACTTGAAGACAATAGTCACCATACAGATAGATATAGCGTAAAGATGATTGTAGTTACTAGAAATATATTCTTCGCCAAAATAGTTCAGCTGCATTATTTTGTAAGCTGCAGGCGACTCAGCAGCAGAAAGCTCGCTGCAGGTAGTTTCAAAATGCTTATACAATATATATCACATAATGTAATGCGCTGGCTCTAGTTTTAACGATACATATTTCAGTTACTAGATATTAATATACAGACATTAATATTTTTAATATTTAAATGTTTTTAAATAAATTTAATATTATTTTTAATTAGAAATTTAGCGATTAAATGCTTCTCCTATTCCGCATACATATACACATATATATGAGAAATAAATAGTAACCACACATTACATTTTTAATTCTCACTTTTTGCACAGTTCTAGAAAATATATATATGACATAGAGCTGACACAGAGCGTCCCTGTTTGATGGATGGATGGTGTGATGTGCTCGCGGCTACTTTTACATAGGCAACCCATATATTTTTCAGTTCTTTACATGTCTTTCTTCGAAATGAATTATTGTTCATTTAAAAAACATGTGAACTAAATTGTTTAGAAAATAATTAATGAAATTTTAATTAAAAGTGCTTGCGGCCATATTTTGATAGGCTACAAGGCAGATCCGTGTTCTGCTATTAATAATTGTCCATAAAAAAATCTTTTCAGTTAAAAAACACATCGACGTAGAAATCGCGCAGTCGGTTCTCGGACAATCAGATGAAATGGCTGATATGAATGAAATAATTATAAAATGGTAAGACTCAAGCGTCAACAATACTTATACCTTCAATCTTGTTCTATGACTAACAAGAATATATAGTTTAAAAAACTAAAAATTCCGCTTTTTTTGCAATGCGAACTAAAACTTTAAAATAATCTTTAAATACAAAGATTTTGTTCAACAGTGGTACGATGTCCCACAATCCAATAATGAATTTTTTAAATAAGCTTAAAATTACAATAAAGTCATTCACGAAACATCACTTTAAGCCTTTACCTTTAGGAACGGCTAGCAATAAAGAAATTAAGATAGCTGATATCTAACACTCCACGCTCTTTTTCCATTAGAATTAATGTTTTGGTTAGTGGCTGTATTCTTATTTTAAACTTATACTGAACTGTGGAACATCCTACCACTTTTTAACAAAATCTTTATATTTCAAGATTATTATTGAGTTTTTATTTCAGTTTGCTACAAAAGGGCTCTGTTTCAGTCTTTTAAACAATAATCTTAGTTTTAAGATGATACTTTTACTGAGTGTGGTAAGTGAGCCGTCATCTGTGTAACAGATTGAGAGAATTGATTTGTGAGCGGAGCGGCATTCCACACGTATTAAGAGCCTGCGTAACAGTGAGCGATGTCAAGCTGATGCGAGCTCTAAGGAAAGACGCAAAGACAAACTGCCATGCCTTACAAGCCACTGCGGTGTCAGTCAGTTGAATACTGTGAAAAAAATATTGTAATTCTGAAGTGGTTTTGTGAATAAGTTTTCCACAATGTAATTATCAGAGATGGTATATTACCGCGTCACGCCCTGACAACAAGCAACCAATATCTGTTGTAAAATACGTACAAGTAACGGAGTGTTTTCTAGTGTAGCTCGAATACCCTCCGGCATCCAGATTTGGGTTTTACATAGATTCCCGAAATCAGTCCGTCGATTGCCGGGATGGATCCTGAAAAGGCCGGCCGAATTCTTCCCATTCCCTGCCTTCCCTCCTATCCCGCCTCTAATGACCCCGAAGTGGACGAGGCGGAAGGCCTGAAGCAAAACAAAAAAAAATCCTGTGGTGTGCGCGAGGGCGTCTTTGTACTGTCGTACTCCGCCCGTGAGGGGATCTGAGCCACTGCGGTGGTCTGCGGCAGGCATTACAGCGCCCACAAATTCCAGCACAGGCTCCCAGCTCGTCACGATATACAAACTAGCAAATTCGTATACCTTCCACTGCCCAACAAAACGTAGCTTCTGAATAAATATATAAATCTAACAATATTATAGAAATCTCGATAAATTATAAACGGGGATGAAGAATCTTCTGTTTTTTTTTTTTTTTTTTTTTTTTTTTTTTTTAAAGAAAAGCAGTTTTATCACCTTGTATTGCGTATATTTTCATGAAAGCAAATTTAAAGTAGTTTCTGTCATAATTCTACTTGGCATAACGTCCCAATACCAGACCGCATGGAGACTCCATGATGAAGAGCCCGCCCTTTACACAAGCCTGGAGAATTGTTTGGCACTGGGAAAACGCGGACCAATCTCCAGTTCGGCTTCCCAGATTACGTTTCCCATGGTTTTCCAAAATTATCCATGCGAATGTCGGACCGGACTGATTCCCGATCCTCGCCCACAATCCTGTCCTGGCTCCAATGGCATCGACATCGGCTAGCCGTAAAGGTCTAATATAAAACAAGAATATTGCCACGAAAAATAACGCGTCCATTCAGTCTGGTAATATCGAGCAGACATTTACACACACACCTCACAAATGGAATTGTGCTGTATTCTACAGCATAGACATTATTTAGTCTCATTACTTCTGAGATAACGAGCGTCTGCCTTCCTGTCAATACTGCCTGTTTCTATTGAACCGCCTTATTTCCAACATTTATGAGCAGTCAAAATGTAGTGCGAAACTTGGCTTTTAAAATACTCTGCGTCCTAGTAACAGCAACACACAATTAATCCAAGCCGACTGATCTTCCTGGTACTTCTTGGCGGTGAAGATACAAAAATGTGAAACAATTTTCTCTTTTCCTTTCGCGACTGATACATATAGTTAAAAAACAAACAACGGAAGTGCAAACTTTTCTTGGACACACTTCAATTTACGTCCTCCTTTTAGAGGGTGATGAACTAAAAAAAAATCAAAAAAATCAGACAACATAGTTGTAATTTACTTCTGCCGGCAGTGCGTCTGGATACCAGCAATTGGTCTTTCACGCTGGTTCCGGTAACTTCAATACGCTCTGGCAGTCAATAGCAAAGTTTTCTCCGGCTCTTGCAGTTTAGAACTGGGCGTATTGAACATCGATTCTCAGCTGATTGACTTTTAGGAGAACAATACAGAGGAGAGAGTCTGCCGCCATTCTGCGACGCCTCTCTTTTATTTGCGTCGCTCCTAGTCCTCTCTAATCTGATCGACTAAACGCATTTTTCTAACATTCCGCGAACTCTAAAATAAAATGGAGTTCGCACTTTAACCCACTATATTTCAGTTTTATGTTGCAAGCAGAGAATATTTCTGACATTCTGTAGCAATTTTCTTTTTAAGTATAATATAGCTAAGTTATAAGAGTAATCAAAATTAATTTTGGAGGTTTACATGGCGAGAGAGGTGATGTGTTACAGGATTAAAGATAATAAATTGTATAAGTTAGCAGAGTGCCCAACACAGTAACTTCATTCATGGTGACATCTATATCAGCGATCTTTACGTCATATCTTGATGTATGCGGTGCGAGGGTTTAAGAGCCCGGTACTTTATTTTGACAACTCACAGAATGAAACAACGCGCCCGCTCGTCCAACACCATAACATAAGTATTCCACTATATTTGGCACGATGTTTGTCTATATGATCACTTGTATTAGATAAATTTTGGTGTAATCTATAAATGTTTGGCAGTCAGATCGAAAACAGATTTGTGTACTTACTGGTGTCTCGGATGGCAGGATGGCTAGCGTATGCGAACAGTTCATGCCACAGTTCTTCTGCTTTTAATGATGCTGAGGATAGTTACAAAGATTATGAGGATTCCAACAGGAATTGAAAATATCTTAAATATTTAACTACGTGAAAGATCCATTGTTTAATAAGATGTTTAATGCAATGTTGCGATTAATGAGGTGACCGCAGCACCTCCCATTAGTTCGTGACCTCACCAGAATGTGTAAATTCATTCTTACATTATTCAGCAAAAGTGAAAAATCCTTGCAGCTGAACTGTACGTTCAATCTGAAATGTAGAAGAATATGCTCTGGTCAAATATTTGCTTAAGAAAGATGTAGGCCATAGGATTTTGATGAACACATTGTGACAAAATTAGGGTATTGTTTACCTCTGCCTACAAATTGGGCATCTGAACTTAAATATACTTCTGAATTAGTGGTTTCGTGTAGCCATTATTTGTTTTGTCACCAAGGAATTATGAATGTTTGAAGCTTATATTACTTTTCGGCAACCTAATACCTACGGATTTTGAGATTTTTTATTCTATTTGAGCATGAACGCCCTGTGGTGATGATAATATTCCACCAAAAGGTGTGGTTGCATAGGATGTAACACACTGATAGTTTGGACAGGAGCATGCAGTAATCTAGTTATTTTAGTGGTTCGTTACTCAGTGATTTGCTGAAGCTGCGGAGTGACTTGCACGACTGGTTAGTGAACTGATCGTCCTGTTTGAATGGCCACTCGCGTGTTTTATAGCCCACGATACGCGTTGCCGCTTCACCACCTTAATCGCCACGGACTGCTTTTATGAGGCGTTTAACACGGTGTTTTATATCTCAGAGTACAGAATAGACTGGGCAGTTAACTGTTTGGCAGTTTTCCATTTTCTCCATGCGCCATGTTTGGTGGCCGGGACGAATAAGCAGTGTTTTGATCTCTCAGCGTTGTAATGTTTCAATACTATATTGGATAAGTAGTTAGGAACTCACCGCTAGCTAATTACGTCACGCAACTTCAGTTTTATAATTAATCTACTTCATGCTTTGCATCACAGTCTATAAGTTAAAAGTGTCATGTACTTGCTATATATCACGACACTAAGACAGATTTGTACTTCGAAACGCAATATATAAAAAGTGAGTATATTAATGTGAACGATATGTTCAGGAACTTGTCACATCAAGCTAAGGTCGAATGTAAGGTTTCGGTTGATTGTACCGCTAGGATTATCCAGTTTTAAACAGCGCAGTTGGGGATGCTACAATAGAACTACAGCATTAGACTGAAAACGGGTCATAGTGCACAGGCGTGAGGAAGATCGGCTGCTCTTCAGATACCGCCAGCTGTTGTGTTGCGATGCAGGTGCAGGTGAGATATCATGACGGTGTTAGGGCTTTATTTAAGCAAAATAAGGAGATTATTTAAGCTACTTTCGCGGTAAGTTTAGTGGTTGAAACGCATGGCACAATATTAGAATCTGAGCGAGGTGCAAAACTTGCACCAGAAGGTGTTCCGTGGAAGAAACGTCTTGTAGAACACGTCGACAAATTGCATCAGACGCAGAAATAGAGACAGAAAGTACAAACACAGGAGCAAAGTGGGGAGAAAGGGGGGAAGGTAATCCTTTCGCCAGTTGTGTGCGCGTAGTAGGGATTGAGTACGCGCGCGCCGACCCGGCAGCGTAGGGGTACGTGCTTGCTTCGCGTTGCAGGGGTCGCCGGTTCGAGTCCGCCGAGGGCATGGTGGTTTTAATTAAGTCTTGTGTTCGTCTTGTGTCGTCCTTACAAGAGATAAAACAATCACACTTGGATGAAATCTATACATTGTAAAAACGAAAAACACATTGAGCTGGCTGAATGGCTAACATGGCCGAATGCCATTAAAAAAAAAAAAAAGAGTACGCGCGCTATTTCATCATATGTCAGCGAAGAGGCGTGTGTGTACGCTCATTTAAATGCTTTAAAGTTAGGAAAGTGTGTGTGTACGGCTGGTTCATGATTTGCTCTAAGTGTGCATTTTTGAGGGAGTAAGTTTAGTTAATCGCGCTTTATTGTGTTTTCGTTGAGGCAAAGAAAAATTGTCGTGTTAGCAGGGCTGTTTAGTATGTTCACTCCAAGCCTATGTTAGTTTTATCGAGGACGCGCGTGTAGCCACTTCCGTTTTAGTGAACACGAGAGAGTCATTACTTAGGGATGACCAATGCACCAAGATAATTAGTCGGCACTGCTCAGACACAGTGAAGCCTACAATCGCACAGGCACGCGTGTTTATCCGTTACTATGCGACGTATATGCAGATAAGTGTTAGGAACTGCAAATACATGTTGCTCATCATTGCACAACGTTCATGCAAATGAAAGAAGAGATATTTAAGAAACATTAAGATTTGTCAACGTTACA
>JARYHS010015768.1:0-38885 GCA_031002005.1 Vandiemenella viatica
AAGAACATGGAGTTAATACAACTTTATGCCCTCAGGTAGGCTGCCCAAGCAGGAAAAGGAAAGTTTGAAGAGGATCCCAGCAGCAGCTTGGCAGGAGCACCAAATTATAATGTGGGACCTTAATGCTCATGTTAATACTGCAAGGAAAGGATATGAAGAGGCCTTTTGGAACATTGGGTTCTGCAAACGCAATGGTTGATTGTGGGTAATTTCTGGTTCAAGAAGAGGAAAGCCATAAGATAACATAGTACAGTGCAGACTTGTCTCAGAAGTTGATTTGACTACTTCCTAATTGAAGCAGAGATGAGACATAATATTGTGGATATAAAAGTCATCCCATCAGAAGCCTTAGATAGTGACCATCGACTTCTAATAGCCAGTCTGAAAGAGAAAAAGGGAGCAAGAACACCGAAAACCAGGAGAGAAGAATAAAGATCATGGAAACTGAAGGATGAGGAGTGCAGTAGTGAGTATCAAAGCAGCTTGCACAGAAAATACCTATGGACGACTTGCAGTCAGCAGAGGAGGAAGGGAACATTTTAAAACCACCTTGGTAAAAACAGCTGAAGCAGTATGTGGTAGGATAGCTGGTAGGAAAAGAGAAAAGAAACTCCATGGTGGAATGACAGGGCAAAGAATAAAGCCTTCAGGGATTATTCCAAAGGAGAAACAGAGGAAATCAAAGAGTGTACAGCTGCAAAAAGAAAGAAGCAAAAACAGTGATACAGGAAGAAAAGAGGAAATGGATGGAAAAATGGATGGAAATGACAAAAGAGGATAGTGAGGGCATAAAGGGACTGGAGAAAAGGGTAATAATACCCATATTTAAGAAAGGGGGCAGGACTGTCTGCCAGAACTACTGTGCACTGTGCCAAGATATATGAGAAAGTTTTGGAAAGCCAATAAGAAGAGCGGTTGAAAGGCAGCTAAGGAAGAACAATAAGTATTTAGTCCAAGAAGGTCAACTATCGATTTATATTTGCAATAAGATGGCTACAAGAGTGGCACTACGAGTGGGGAAAGATCTGGTGATGGCCTTTCTGGACATTGAAAAGGCATATGTAGCCTCAGCCAAACACAAAGTGTGGGAAGGACTGAGGAAAAAAGTCAGTAAAAAATGGAGATAGCGCAAAGAGTGGAGGATATTTATGAAGGTAGTAAGAGCTGTGCCAGAGTGGGAACCGATAAGACTGGATGGTTCCATTCCAAAAATGAACTAAAAAAAGGAAGTGCCCTGTCACCCCTGTTATTTATTGTAGCTATGAAAGAAATATTGAAGAAGGTGGTGCAGAGCATTGGGGAAGGAAAAATGAAAGCATGGTATTTGCGGACGCCTATTAGTTGGATAGGATGAAAGAGAGGTGCAGGATCAGCTGGATGTGTGGGAGAGAGTAGTTGCAGCTTATGGAATGAAGTTCTCTGCAAGAAAAAATGATGTGGAACAGGACGAACATAGGCAAATCACTTGGAGGGGAGCAACTAAATAGGGTGGAATGTTTAAAATATTTGGGAAGCTGTACTGAAGAAAATGGAGGAATGGGATGGAAATAAATGAAAGAGGAAGATGTGCAGATGGATTTTTTAAAAGAATTAGAAGTCTGATATGGAGTAGGGATATCCCACAAAAGAATAAAGAGGCAATCTATAAAACATATTTGTGCCAATTTTAACATATGGGACAGAAACATGGGTGATGAAGGAGAGACAAAAGAGAGAGCACAATCTGTGGAAATGAAATTTCAGAGGAGTAGAGTAGGAGTAACAAGAAGAGACAGAATAAGGAATGAGACAATCAGGGAGATGATAAAGGAATAACTGCTACATCAGAGAATTGAAAAATCTAGGTTACAGTGGTATGGGCATGTAAAGAGGATGGGAGAGGAGAAGCTACCAAGGAAGATGCTGGACTGGAGCTGAAAGGGAAGTGGCTCAGAGGAAGACCGAGGGACAGATGGATTAAAAGGCATTAAGAAATGTGTGGAGGATGAAATTGGTCAACTGTGAAAGAAGAGAGATGGTGGTTAGACAGGAAGTGCTGGCAAGGCTTTTGTTCCCAGCAGACCTGGCCAGTGGCTGGAAGCTGTTCTGATGATGATGATGATGATGATCAAAGATGCGCTTTAATAAGGTAAGTGAAACTAATCCTAAACCAGGCATGGGAATTCCTAGTAGAGTATATGTTGTGAATGAGACAAATCATTTGTTATTGGTGGAGGATGGTAAATTACAAAGTATAAAAATAATAAACTATAGGAACTATAGGAGTAAAAAGACACTGAAAAAAGAATAATAAATATCCGCATGAAAGCCAGTGTACCGTCTGCCAGCATGGCGCAGCGGGTAGCGTCACGAATTGCGGTACCGAAGGTCGCCGGTTCAATCCCGCCCACTGACAAAAATTATTTAATTCTGTTTATTATTTCCAGAAGATTCTACATGTTTCCTAAGGTCACTTGTAACTTCTACACATTTCATTTGTTAACTACTCTTGTAATCTCTAGTACGTTCTATCTGTGTATAAATAGAAGAGCATTCTGCCCAAGAGGCAGTCAGTGCTGCGTGTATGTTTGAGTTCTCAATAAACCTGTTCTCAGTTTAAGTGCTGTGTTCATTGACAAGTAACCTTCGAATTCACACCTGCCCGGTTCCAACGCGACATAGTTTGGTGGAGACGCCGGGTACCCTGTGCAACAGCTGCATCGTCGTGGCTCCGATTAGGCAACGTAAAAGTCGCCGCCTACACGGACTGGAACCGGACTACAAAGGATATACTCAGTACGTCCTTCCGAAAGTCCGCGTCATTAGGAAACCCATGGCGGCAAGCCAGCTGCACATTCGACACCCATCGGTGTTCTCTGGAGACGCTGGACAGGATCCTAACAAATGGCTAAAAGGGTTCGACCGAGTCGCCAAGTACAACAGGTGGGATCATACCATGTGCTTGGCAAATGTTTATTTCTATCTGGACGGAACCGCCCAGCAGTGGTTCGAGAACAACGAAGATAAACTGAATAACTGGGAAATGTTTCCAGACGGAACTTAAGAAAACGTTTGGGGACCACCAGCGACAAATCCGCTCGGCGGAAGAACAACTGAAGAACGGGCCCAACGACATGGGGAGCCGACGCAATCTTACATACAGGATGTTTTGGCCCTATGCAACGTAGTCAACCCGAATATGACTGAAGCCGACAAAATCACGCACCTAATGAAAGGTATTGCAGAAGACATGTACCAAGCTCTTCTGATAAAAGACGTCGCTACGACGGAAGAGTTCATCAAGTGGTGCCAGCGGATTGAGGAGATGCAACAAAGGAGGGTTGGGCGAAAGAAGTATGACAGACTTCCCAACGTAGTCCCTATGGCAGTTGTGGAAGACCAGCACGACTTTGCGTCTCTCATACGACAAATTGTGAGAGAAGAATTACAAACAGTTCATGGCAGCTGGGACTCTTGAAACCGAGTGAGCATCAGATCATGGCATGAATGTAAGCCCAGTGGGTCATGAAGGAGCCGACGCGGCGGAAAAAGAGGTATTTCAGACAATAGCTCCTGTCTGCCGAGCCAATCGCACTCGACGTGAAGAATGGCCTCGCCCTGATAGGACGTATGCTGCAGCTGCCAAACGGCAGCCTAGGAACCGGCCGACACGGCCACAACCAAATCCTCCGGCACCTATGACGTCCCGCAGACGAACGGACGTCTGGAGGACAGAAGACAACGCGCCAGTTATGTTTCCACTGTGGGCGCCCTGGACATGTCGTACGATACTGCAGAGAGAGAAGACGAGTATTTGACGATTATTTTGCCGCAAGACGTCCGCCATCAGAACAGTTCTACCCCAGGCAGCCACCCGCTGACGAGGTTCGGTCGACCTACGGGAAGAAGCCCATCGCCGTACCCTAGACGAGGTCGATCCCCGACGCGCCGCTGCCGTTCATCGTCGCCGGACAGAGCTACCAGCCGCTCCCCTAGCCGCCGCACGCAGGAAAACTAAGCAAGGCGACCATCTACGGAGGTGAGGCCGCCGCAGATGAAAATCCTCCATGGATGACAGTCACTAAGATGTCGGGAAATCTCATCAACGTTATAATCGACGGCCAACCTGTCCGGGGCGCTGGTTGATTCAGGAGCTTCTTTCTCCGTATTGTCGGACAATTATCGTCGCACACTAAAGAAGACAATGTTCCGTGATACGGGGGCAACTGTGCTAAAGGTCGCAAATGGAAAGTACGTCCAGCCAGCTGGAGCTTGTGTCGCGAGAATAACCATCAACAACAGGACCCAGCCAGTTGAATTTGTCATTTTAACAGAATGTAGTCATAATGTCATCCTTGGATGGGACTTCCTTAAGGCATCCCAAGCTGTCATTGACTGTGGAACATCTGAGCTGCAAATTGAAGAAGTCGTTGCGACGGGTACACGTAACACAGAATCTTCTGGGAAGTTATTCGCCGTTGACAACGTGACAATCCCGCCGTTCGCAATGAGAAGAGTCCCAGTCAAAACACGGACGACCGCAACCTTGAAGTGCTTGTCGATAGTAGAAAGTTTATTAGGCCTCACGAAAGAAATCTACATACCAGCGGCTATCATAAGCATTATCGTGGTCGAGGAGACATTTGGATCACCAACTGTCCACGAGCAGTCACAAATTATCCCCAAGGGAATGTGCATAGGGACAGCTGAACCAGTCCAGGAGGGCGAGCTCAACGTCATTAACGAAGATCCATGCTCTGTTACTAGTACCGACAACACGCTGGAGGAAACAACTATGGAACTGCCAATAGGGTCCGGCCTGACCAAGGAACAACACCACCGGGTGTTAGCTATACTACGCCAATTCTCTGGTGTATTCACACCCCAGCAAATAAAAGGTCAGACGAAACGGCCCACGATAAAGCATCGTATCAATACTGGGGATCATCCGCCCATTAGCCAGCGCTCGTACCGATTGTCACCAGTCGAAAGGCGAATAATTCGAGAGGAAGTGGAGAAGATGTTGCATAATGACATTATTCAACCTTCGGAGAGTCCTTGGTCATCTCCGGTGGTCCTCGTAAAGAAGAAGGATGGTACGTGGCGATTCTGTGTCGACTATCGGCGGCTGAACAAAATCACAAAGAAAGATGTCTACCCACTGCCGCGCATCGACGACGCCTTAGACTGCTTGAAAGGAGCTACATACTTCTCAACCATGGACATGCAGACAGGCTACTGGCAAATCGAGGTTGACGAAGCTGACAGAGAAAAGACGGCTTTTATTACACCTGATGGCCTCTATGAATTCAAAGTAATGCCATTCGGATTATGCAACGCTCCGGCCACATTCGAACGCATGATGGACAACTTACTTCGACACCTTAAGTGGACGACGTGTCTTTGTTATTTAGATGACATTGTTGTTTTCTCGAAAACATTTGAAGAACATCTGAGTCGCCTGTCAACGGTGCTGAAGTGTGTTCAGACTGCAGGACTCCGCCTCAATCCGAAGAAGTGCCTCTTCGTCGCCAAAGAGATAAAAATCCTGGGGCACCTGGTCAACGGAGATGGCGTCCGCGCTGATCCAGATAAAGTAAGGGCAGTCATGGAATTTCCAACTCCTCAGCACATTCGTGATGTGAGAAGCTTTCTTGGGCTGTGCTCATACTTCCGGCGTTTCATAAAAGGATTCTGTAACATGGCACGTCCACTGCAAGAACTTTTGCAGGGAGACGCCAAGTTTTACTGGGATGAAACTAAAGAAAGATCTTTCCAGGCACTTAAGGAGGCTCTAACTTCCGCACCAGTTCTAGCCTTATACGACGAGAATGCAGAAACTGAACTTCACACTGACGCCAGCGGTTATGGGATCGGTGCAGTGCTTGTGCAAATTCAGGAAGGTGCTGAGAAGGTGATAGCCTATGCATCAAGAGTACTCTCTAAGCCCGAGATAAACTACTCTACAACCGAGAAAGAATGCCTCGCAGTTGTCTGGGCTATCAACAAGTTTCGTCCGTATTTATTCGGCAAACCTTTCACCGTCGTGACAGACCACCATTCTTTATGTTGGCTAACCAGCTTGAAGGATCCATCAGGTCGACTAGCAAGATGGGCACTTAGACTTCAAGAGTACGACGTCACGGTGGTATTCAAAAACGGACGCAAACACAAGGATGCCGACAGCCTTTCAAGGAATCCTTTAATAGAACACAACAGCATGAATGGAATTTCAGCCCTCGCTGAATTAGGTGACGTTGCAGCTGAACAGAGGGAAGATTCAGAGTTATTAAGAACCATAGACGCCTTGGAGAAAGGAGAACCGGCCAAAGGAGAGTTTCAATTGATAGATGGGACATTGTATAAGAACAACTACGATCCACTAGGCCCCAAGTGGCTTCTGGTCGTTCCAGCTCATCTCCAGCCAGCTATTCTCAAGTATTTCCACGACGCTCCAATATCCGGTCATCTGGGATTTGTGAAGACCCTGGACCGAATCCGACGCAGGTATTACTGGAAGGGTCTCTACCGATCTGTCAAGCATTATGTGAGTCACTGTAAAGAGTGCCAGCGACGGAAACATGTGCCGCAATTACCTCCAGGTCATCTAGTACCAATTCCGCCTGCAGCAGTTCCATTCCACCGAATTGGGATCGACCTTTTAGGGAGGTTCCCGAAGTCGACAGCCGGTAACCGATGGATAATAGTCTGCACCGACTACCTCACGCGCTACGCTGTCACCAAACCTGTGCCGACTGCAGAAGCTCCAGAGGTTGCAAAATTTCTAGTAGAAGACATTATTTTGAAGCATGGAGCACCACGTGTGATGATATCCGATCGTGGAAAGGTATTCCAGTCAAGACTAGTATCAGAGGTCATGTCAAGATGCGACGTTGTCCACAGGATGACAACTGCATACCACCCTCAGACAAACGGTCTCACAGAACGCTTCAACAAGACATTAGCCGATATGCTGTCGATGTATGTGGATGTTGAGCAGAAGGATTGGGATACAATACTGCCAGTGGTCACATTTGCTTATAATACAGCAAGGCAAGATACGACAGGCTTCACTCCGTTTTTTCTGCTCCATGGCCGTGAAGCTGAGACCACAATGGATACGCTGTTCCCATTCCAGCCGGACGACACTCAGGATGACTATATAAAACAGCTCATTACCAGGGTCGAAGAAGCAAGACAGCTGGCTCGCATACGAACACTGGCCACCCAGGAGAAGGACCGTCAGCGGTATGACGGCAAGCACCGACCTGTTGCGTACAACCCAGGAGATCTCGTATGGATTTTTACCCCTGTCCGGAAGGTTGGGCTATCAGAAAAGTTACTGAAGCGGTACTTTGGTCCGTATCGTGTCATACGCCGCCGGTCAGACGTCACATACGAAGTCGAGGATTATGAGCCGTCTTCGAAACGACGAAAACGAAGGGACATTGTTCACGTCCTCCGCATGAAGCCTTACTACAATCCTGACGAGCAGCTAGGCACAACCAGCTTCTTGTTCAAGGACTCTGAGGACGGTTTGGATACTGAGGAAGTCGGACAGGAAGATAATAGTACAACCGGGAGGGGCCCTCCAGAACTGCCATACAGAGGACCCACGACAAGATCAAGATCCAGGACACTTCAGCGTGCCCCAAAAGAAATCTAACAGCGGGACGCTGTTTTCCTCAGGAGAGGGAGCAATGCCGCATGAACGCCAGTGTACCGTCTGCCAGCATGGCGCAGCGGGTAGCGTCACGAATTGCGGTACCGAAGGTCGCCGGTTCAATCCCGCCCACTGACAAAAATTATTTAATTCTGTTTATTATTTCCAGAAGATTCTACATGTTTCCTAAGGTCACTTGTAACTTCTACACATTTCATTTGTTAACTACTCTTGTAATCTCTAGTACGTTCTATCTGTGTATAAATAGAAGAGCATTCTGCCCAAGAGGCAGTCAGTGCTGCGTGTATGTTTGAGTTCTCAATAAACCTGTTCTCAGTTTAAGTGCTGTGTTCATTGACAAGTAACCTTCGAATTCACACCTGCCCCGGTTGCAACGCGACAATATTCTTAAAAATGTAACATAAGTTTTCGCTTAGCGTATTAATATATAGATATTAGTGTAAAATTTTTTACGTAAGAAAGACCAGGTTTAAACCTAGTATGGACCGTGAACTATACTGATTGAGAATGTTTATGTGAATACATTCGTAAAAACAAAATCACAACTGAAATCTTGATTTTGTCCCACCACCGCCATTTGTTTAGGAGGCTCATTTATTATTATTATTATTATGCGTTGGCTTCCACGGTCGTTGTACGTATTACCTTGGAATGCAGGTGGTGCAGTGTTTATGACGTTGTCCCCTGATGAAAGCCACAGCAAGATAACTGAAAAGTTAGGTTTTAATGAATCGACGAGGCTCCACGGGGAAAACGACGATAATATCAATTAATTTTCTTCGAGCTTGCGTTTCATCGACTGCGAGGTCAAAAGAGGCGATTAACAATCGAAAAATCGGAAACCAGGAACGAGAAGGAATTGGGCCAATGCCTTTCGAAGAAACCATCCTGACGTTCGGCTTGAGTGATTACGCTAAACAATGGAAAACCCACGGCCTCCAAAATTCAACGTCCGAGCGTTACTCACAGGAAAGAGTGGTAGAGTTGGATCACTTTGGAAATAGTGAAAGTACTTGCATAACTGGTCGCTGAGTCACTAACAGAGGACAAAAGCAATGATGTAATCAGATTATGATCAACGTCACTTTAATGCAGTACACTTTTTGCCCTATTTTAGTAGAAAATCTAACGCCTTTTTTATGCGATGTTGTTGCAGGCCATGTTTCCACAGTTCCTTAATTAATTACTAGTTGAAAGAACACGCCAATGCAACTGTTTAGTTTATTTATTGCTGCGTCGTACGCGTTTCACCTCTCATCGAGGCATCAGCAGCGACGAATCTGTATTATAGTTTTTATATGCAGTTTTATCCTATTATTACGTAATTATGGGAATGAGATATTCTATAGCTAAAAATTACTTAGTATTTACATTTATTACTCTGGTATGCAGCTGCGCATCTCCGTTTTCATATACAACGCATGTTTTGCCTGTATCATATTGTTTGTTATCATCGTTCAGTCGTCTGTTAACGTCAGCTGGTTTGTTTATGTCTTGTCGCGTCCTTCGGTTGTCTGCTGTGGCCATTTTGTTTGTATATGTCATGTCTCGGGCCGATAGCGCGAGTTTTGAAAAGTGTGAGTATGTGTGATGGTCTTGTTAGAATGTTTTGTATTTATGTGTGATGTATATATGTGTGGGGTTTTATTATACAGTTTGTGTTTATTTTGTTTTGTCTGTCGATTTTGTGTATATTAAATTGAGTAACGTTTTATTTGTGAAGTTTACTTGGTCGTTTAGTACCTGTTTGCCTTAATTTTTTGCTTTTTGTATATATCAGTTTTCCTGTATAGTGATTGTGTTGTGTCTGTGGTTGCTGATAGTGAGAATTTGCATATCTGTGTTTATGTTTGTTGGTGAATGGTCATTTTCTATGAGGTGTTCGGCAAATGTGGAATGGTTACTGTATTTTAATGCTCTCATGTGTTCTTTGTATCTGATTTGGAATTGTCTTCGTGTTTGCCCTATGTATACTGCTTCACAATTTTGACAGGTGAGATGGTAAATGCCTGAATTGTGGTATTTGTTTGTGTCTGAATGGGGTCTAATATGTCTTTGCAGTGAGTTGTCAGTTCGCAGTGCAATTTTAATGCCTTGTTTTTTGAAGCGTTTGCGATTCGGTGTGTGTATTTGTTAGAATATGTCATTGCATACCATTTCCTTTTGTTTTCATTGTACTGTGTGGTGTGTGTGTTTGTTTGAACTGTGTGTGTTGTAGATGTGTTTTTCTGTTTTTATCGTTACGCTTAATATACCATAATACATTATGTGACTTCGTATCATTCAAACGGTGGCTACCATGCTGGTATTCGAAGTCCATCAATCGGATTTAAAGACAAATTACGTGACACTAATCATTCCATTAGTATAGCGTCAGTGAACACAATACAGTTTTCTTCAACGTTTCAATGGAATAAAGTAGTTTCGCTTTAGAAAGTCATATCTGTATTGTTATCGCCACACGCCATTCCCGATTTCCATTCCTTTTGTTGTGAGCAATCAGTTTGTTTTCTGTTATTGCTCTGTAGATAGGTTGGATATAATCCTTCATCTCTTCCTATCTTGAGCTAATCTCCTCGTCTCAATATTCCCATTACAACCTACGTCCTCAGTTATTTGTTTCATATACTATAATCTTTGTCTACTTCTAGTGTTATTTCCCACATATCTTACCCCCACTAACAGACTGATCGCGCATGTATTAAAATATGACACAATATTCCGTCTCATCATTCGGCGAGACTCTTGTAGAAACATCTTTCCTTACCCATAGTTTCAAAAACACGTTTATTTCGTATTTTATCCCTCCGTTTAATTTTCAACTTCCTTCTATAGCACCACATTTCAAATACTTTAATTTTTCATATTTCTGATATGCCGCTGGTTTAACTACCACTATAAATAAATAACTAGCACTCGTAACTTCCAAACTAAGCATATGAACAAAGTAAAATTTGATTTGCTAAATAAACTTGTTGATCTCTATCCATTAAAGAAATGTTTGGCATTGATCCGGAGCAAAGCAATTAACCCACAAATATGTGCCATAATTTTTCATGTTTGGAATTGTAATTAAATAAATACGGGTAACAACACAATATTAGACTTTTAATATGAATTAGGGATGAAACCATATATGTGTACCAAATTACTTGTTCCTAGTATTACTGGAAGTACAGTAGAATTTTGATGTCAGTGATGATGGTCGAAATAAAATTTTGAATTTCACTATCTTCAATATTAATAAAAGGAAAGAAGTAAAATTTAACACATTACTTAAACTCAGTAAGCTCATTCTAAAACGAAAATATGAGGTACATAAAGTTATTGGAGTAGAAAGCGATTCCACTTTACGCGTAGATAAGCGTAGATATATGGAAATTTACGAGTTTTAGACTTTTCTTATTATATCTGGGTAAAATGTTATCTGTGTACCAAATTTAAGTTTTCTGCGACTACGGGAAGTACTTTAGAGTTTTGATGATCATCGATCAGTCAGTCAGTAAGTGAGTGAGTGACAAAATCGCAAAAATTTGCATATTAATAATATCAGAACTAAAAACAATAACGATGTAGCATCAATACAACCAAACAAATTGAGGTACAAAAATGGTCCGAATCGGTTCCTGTAAAAGTTAGGTAGTGCCGCCGTTGACTCGACTTGGCGGTTGCACCGCTGTGCACCCAGATTTTACACCATAATATCTACAACTTAAATGTATCAGTTTTTTTAGCGGACTTACTTATATCTAAGCTGGCAAGACCTCGCGGGTCCTTGCTATTTCCGGTAGGTTGTGGATACTTAAAACTTTTAGATGTATCTCTGCGATTTGATTAGCAATCCTGCCGGCAAATACTACTCCCCCGTCTGCAAAGGAAACGACAGATGGTCGCTGGGGAATACACCCCGATCTGTCTGTAGCATACGGTAAAGGTAAAATACAGGTCCCTGGAATTTTAAAAATAGTACTGTTTTTGGTGGGATCCTTAACAGAAATGTAGTTAGGATGTTGGAAATCCGTGAGGTAGCTACCCATTAGTAGGGTAGTCACCACCTGTGGAAAAAGATAACCTATTACCAAGGTGAACAATTTCTATTACAAAATCCATTAAAACACGGATGGCATGGTTCAAACGAACAAATTTACTTCACGTCTTGTTGGTAAATGTTGTGAGGAATTTGAGAGCAATAATCATTGTAAAAGAAAACTTGCAACTTATTTATAAACAAACACAACGGTCATTGGCTCATATCTCTCCTCAGTTTTGGAGTAAGTAATAATGAATTCTGCCGATGACTTTATTAGCCATGGAATCCCGTAGGTACCCTTTCCCAAATGACGGAATTTAAAATGACCGTGTGGTCCAGCTCTGTCGTTGCAGCCAAACATTGTCCGTTCATACACTGAAGAACCAAAGAAACTGGTACACCGGCCTAATATCGTGTAGGGCCCCAACGAGCACGCAGAAGTGCCGCAACACGACGTGGCATTGGCTCGACTAATGTCTGAAGTAATGCTGGTGGGAATTAACACCATGCATCCTGCAGGGCTGTCCATAAATCCTCAAGAGTATGATGGGGTGGAGATCTCTTCTGAACGGCACGTTGCAAGGAATCCCAGATAAGCTCAATAATGTTCGTATCTGGGGATTTTGTTAGCCAGCGGAGGTGTTTAAACTTAGAATAGTGTTCCTGGAGCCACTGTGTAGCAATTATGGACGTGTGGGGTATCGCATTGTCCTTCTGGAATTGCCCAAGTTCGTCGGAATGCACAATGGACATGAATGGAAGCAGGTGATCAGCCAGGATGCATACGTACGTGCCACTTGTCAGAGTCGTATCTAGACCCTTCAGGGATCCCATCTCACTCCAACTGCACACGCCCCACACCATTACAGAGCCTCCACCAGCTTGAACAGTCCCCTGCTGACATCCAGAGTCGAAGAATTCATGAGGTTGTCTTAATTCCCGTACACGTCCATCCACTCGATACAATTGGAAACGAGATTCGTCAGATCAGGCAACCTGTTTCCAATCATCAACAGTCCAATGTCGGTGTTTATGGGCCTAAGCGAGGCAAAAAGCTTTGTGCCGTGCACTCAGTAAGGGTACACGAGTGGGCCTTCATCTCCAGAAGGCCATATCGATGATGTTTCGTTGAATGGTTCGCACGCTGACACTTCTTGATGGCCCAGCACTGAAATCCGCAGCAATTTGCGGAAGGGTTGCACTTCTGTCTTGTTGAACGATTCTGTTCTGTCGTCGTTGGTACCGTTCTTGCAGGATCTTTTTCCAGCCACAGCGATGTCGAAGATTTGATATTTTACCGGGTTCCCGATATTCGCGGTGAACTCGTGAAATGGTCGTTCGGTAATATACCCACCTCATCGCTACCTCGGAGATGCTGTGTCCCATCTCTCATGCGCCGACTATTGCACCACGTTCAAACTCACTTAAATCGTGATAACCTGCCATTGCCGATGCAGTAAGCGATCTAATGCCTGCGCCAGACACCTGTTTCTTATATAGGCGTTGACGACCGCAGCGCCTTACTCCGAGTGTTTACATATCTCTGTGTTTGCATACGCACGGCTATACCAGTTTCTTTGGCTCTTCAGTGTATATCATTGTTTATACTTCAGAAATAAGACGTAGAATAACTGCCAACTACTCGGGTCCCAAAACAGTGTTTTTTGATAATTCTGCATCAGATTTAACCATATGGATAACAACAGTAACGACAGAAGAAAGACGCCTTTTCTATACATGATATTAGATTTAATGACTATCATAAATATGCTCCGATTTAACGTTTCCTCTGTGTACATTAGTGTTGGTGACGCACTTTTTTGGAAAAAAAAGAGCGTAATTGACCAGTGAAATTAGCAGTTGAAGAAATAATACAAATTAATTATCAGCAGTGAGCTCACGTCACTGATTAATCAGAAGAATACAGGGATAGAAAGTTTTGTGGAACCTCACAGACGAATGCAGAGTAAAGGACTGAAAAGTTGTAAAGCAACATATTGTCACAACACAGTTGTAGCTAACAAATTTTATAACAGAAATAATTGAGTCTGTAGCAATGAGGTTGAATTTATAAATACGAAGGAGAAACTGAAGTCGATATGAATCTGGTGTTCTTCGTCTGCAAAACATAAGAAAATGATAATGAATTCTCTCAAAAGTTCTAAAACGAAAGAATGTTAATTTATTTTTCATTTTATTAGAAATATACAAATTAGTTGCAGAGATTTTGTGTTATTCTCAAATGATGTGTTTTTCTAATATTAACACTTCTTTTTTAAAATAATAATAACGAAACGAAATGGCAGACAAATTATATCTTGATTATTACATTGCCAGATTTTTTTCGTTAAAAAAAAGTATGCCCGTCGATATCGATGGCACTGGAGGTCGAAAATGATAGATAACAAGGTATTCGGCCATTGCCTTTCGAAGGAAGCATTCTCCTGGAGTAATTTCCGAAAACCGTCATGGATTTTTTTTTTTTTTTTACATTTTGCTTTACGCCCCGCCGACGGCTAAGGTCATTAGAGGCGGGATGGGACTGGGGACAAGGAACGGGAAGGAAGTCGGCCATGGCCTTTTTGAAAGAAGCATCCTGGCATTCGCCTGGAGTGATTTGGGAAAACCATGGAAAACCCAAATCTGGAAGCCCAGACGGGGATTCGAACGTGCGTCCTACCGAATGCGAGCCAGAATGTTAACCGTTCACCCACCACGCTCGGTCCGTCTTAGTAAATCGAAATCTGTATGGCTAGAGTGAAGTACGAACCCGCGTCCTCCCATCTACCAGAACCGAGTGTTAGCCTTTCCACACATTTGTCTGGTCGTTTTAATCCAAAATTACCACAGAGTAGAACACATTTCGACGCTATTTGCTATAGACTAAGAGTCAAATAAATATTTTTTTAAAAAAAAGATAGTAACTAAGCGGAATCTGCTGCCAGACAGTCCTAGTATAATTTAAATTGATAAAAGCAAACTTTGTGATAAGTGTACCAAACTACGATGTTCTTTTAATCCCAATTGAAACTCAGAGTTCTTCAAATATTGTTTCTTGGCGTCACCAGACCGCTACTTCTTGTATGCAATGCCGTCTGTGTGATCTAATTTCGATAAGAGAGGTCCCCGCTTTGAAGTCCATGAAGTATGAGCTACAGAACAGGTTTCACACCCGCCTGTTTCTGCTCGGAGGAACAGTCAGCTGCTTCCTGTTGGAACTCGGTGCCACGAAATCTATTTCGGGAACGTCCGTCTTAACAGGCATTAATCAAAGGCGCGTCCGTCACTGTCTCCCGCCGTAACCTGGTTATTGTTTCTGTGTTCTTCTTGACGGGTCTGAGCGATGTCTGCTCACCCGTCAATAGCCTGACTGCAACGTAATTACCCTGTTGTTTGCCTTTGACCTTATCGGACAAATTCTCTTTTTTGCCGAGCGTTAAGTAAATACGTTTTATCAGACAACACCGTGAGAGGGTATTTAGTGTTACGGTTCGTGTGATAAATAGATCGGAAGTGCTGCGAAGTAATTATAACTGGGTGAGCAAGTAAACACGGGTTAATGAGGTTATGCGATGAATCAGCTAGTCGATCAAAACTTCATGTGTCGGAAGAGAGTACAGGGTGAAGGAGGAACTAATGCAATGTAAGAATAAAGAGACCTTTTCAATAAGAAAGGAGAAAAGGAATTTTGTCTTTAATTTAATTTAATTAAATTGCAATGGAGCACACGTTCCGGTGCCAATTTCCCTAAACACCCATCTTCCCTTTTTCCTGCACCCACCTACATTTGCCCTCTACAAATATTAACTTTAAATTCTTTAAACGTTTTTGGTAAGTTATTCATCTTTTCTGTTGGTAACTTATTCCAATCCCTGACACCCTTACCTAAAAAAGAGAATCTTCCCACAACCTTGTGCCTGAAATCGAGTGCCAGTTTGTGGTCATGGTTATCTTTTCCCTTCCATGCACTACTTTTCATACCTATACCAATATCTTTCCGTTCCTCATCACCAGTATACGCCTTATACGTTCCCATGACCCTCGTCATCCTCCTCCTGTCTGGCAATGAATCCCATTCCAGCACTTTTATCATATCTGTTACTGATTACATTCTGCAATAATTTCCAGAAACAAATCTAGCAGCCCTTTTTTGCACCCTCTCCAACTCCTGTATCTGATATTCAAAATTTGGATCCGATACTACACTACCATATTCGATCAATGGTCTTACCTGTAAATCTTTAGACTGTATCACACCAAAAAACTGAGGAAATTCTAACGCAAATTATGTTACCGGTAAATCAATTTCTCCAGAAGGAGCCTATAATAAGGTAGAGGTGTTTAACTTTACATTTTGACACATATCCATGTTACAACGTTCGTACAATATTGGCATTTGTCATAATCACGGTCGTCATACAACCTAATCTGTAAAAGAACTATAACAGACTGGAGATTTAGTTAGCAAGAATCAGTGGGTATCAAGAAGCTGTGAAAAAATAAGATCTTTTATTTACACAAATGTTATTCAAGCTGGCTGTCAGGTGAAAATCACTTCAAAATTCAGTTGACATATGGGACCGAGCGTGGTGGTGTAACGGATAGCGTTCTGGCCTCGCATTCGGGAGGACGGCGGTTCGAATCCCCGTCCGGGCATCCAGATTTGGGTTTTCCATGGTTTCCCCAAATCACTCCAGGTGAATGCCGGGATGCTTCCTTCAAAAGGCCATGGCCGAATTCCTTCCCGTTCCTTGCCCCCATCCTTTCCCGTCTCTAAAGACCACGTTGTTATAAAGGGACGTTAAACTGTTACCAAAAAAAAAAAAAAAATGACATATGGGTCGCAATCAGTTAATACACTGTTGTTCTCGTGGCGTTATAAAAATTGTTGCCAGTCAGTAAAAACTGAAATATAACCTATCATAACCAACTTTTACGTAATACTGAACTGGAATTAACAGTTCGTCTTAGAAATGACATATTTTTAAGTCAAGATTAAACCACTAGTAACAAGACAAATCAAAAAATGCTTATCTAGAACAGGACTGGATAGAATCATATACCCATGATAAAGAAAACAAATATTTGGATGAGAAACAAAATTCTGGAGTTTGTATATTAAAAGTAAGAACAACAAAAGATACTTAGAACTAGTCATATCGGGAGTGGTATTTGCGATACTAAGAAATTTTCTTTTTTTCTTTAGCAGCTAAAGTGTTGGCGACGCAACGTCGAGATAATTTGAGCCATTATGGTATTTGGTACAAAAATGCGAGGGAACTCAAGCATTACCTTTTGAAGAAACCATCCTGGTACTCACCGGAGTGGTTTAGGGAAACAATATAAAACCAAAATCTACGTCCGCCTTAGTGCCAAACCAGAGGGTTAAGTGCTTAACTTAGTGGCTCAATACTAACAACATGATGAAGAGAATGTTGGTGCATTGAGAAATAATTAATACTCAACGCTAATACAGCGTCGTGAAATTGCCAAGAAAATTAATTGAATCACAGGAAGGAATAACACTATGGTAAGAGTTATTGCTGACAGAAATAAGATTATTAGAAAAATCAATGAAAAATTTTAGTTTTGAGAGTTATACTGTGATGAGATGTTCAACACCCAAGCTATTCAAACATGACATGGATCCAGAAATGATATCATACAATTAAACCGACTAGCAATTTCTTTTTTTAAAAAATAAGAACTGTCATTTCTCTATGACTTGTTTAGGTCAAATTTAGTAGCTATTTTACAAGGGGTGGGATGCAATTCTAGACCTTATGAGCATCTCCAAATGCTAAATATTCTGCTGGACAGTGCTCTTGGCTCATAAACATTTCTTCCGAATTATATAGTAGGTCGTATAAAATGATTTAATAACACTCGTCGATGTGGGAGATATTAGTGCTGAGAAACAACTTGGGGGAGGAAACTGGAAGGAGTTAAGCCAAGCCCTTTTAAAGGAACCATCCCGGTTTTTAACTGGAGTGATTTCGGGAAACCATAGAAAACAGAAGTCTGGATCGGTGGGAGATTTAAACCCGCGTCTTCCCGAAAGCCAGGCGCGACCGTACACTTTTTTACGAAAAGTATGTTTTGCCAATTGGCTATCAGTGTAGCAGAACATTTGTGAGCAGCAAAGATTTTTTTTTAACTGCTTTACGTCTCTCAATAGCGAGGTCTTTAGAGACGGGAAAGGATGGGGGCAAGGAATGGGAAGTAATTCGGCCATGGCCTTTCTAAGGAAGCATTCCGGCATTTGCCTGGAGTGATTTGGGAAACCATGGAAAACCCAAATCTGGATGCCCGGACGGGGATTCGAACCGCCGTCCTCCCGAATGCGAGGCCAGAACGCTATCCGTTACACCACCACGCTCGGTTGCAGCAAAGAGTTTGGTGACGGCTCTGCAAATAGGTTGAACATTTTTAGCGAGGAAGAAAGTGAAAGATGTTCGCGTCGACTAGACAGATGGCAGAAAATCATTAAAAAGACGTTCAGAAGACTGAGAGGATTTCGTGTTTGAATGGTATAATGATAGAAGAGTTGAAGTTGTCCGTACGAAAAAGACGTATAAAATTTTAGGATAATATAGCACCAATCGCTTAGTCGCCGCTGACCATGAAAATCTTGTACATCATCAACAAACCCGGAGAAACCAAAACACACTGACTTGTAGAAACCAAAAAGAGCTTCGCAGAAGTCCATGAAGACCCATTGACATTTACATTGAGTATATATAAACAGATAATCACTTCACTCAAGTTTTTACCAAAGAACCAAACAGCAAGAAACCTGAAACGCAGAGAACAGAAAGATACGCCAATCACAGAGCGAAAGAGCAGGTTTTCGGAAGATAAGAAGAATAGAAATTACATTGCAAATTGAGGTTCTTAGTGGGGTAAACAATAAAGTAAATAAATAAAGATAGAAACTGAAAAATTAAATGTCATGTGATGTAAATTGTTATTCGATAGTAGGATGTAGGAATAAGTTTAGATTTAAAAAAGATGAATGAAAGATTGAGTGAGTCATTTAGCATATCACTCATTTAATACACTTTATAAAGGAGTCCAATTGTCAACATTTTTCATGTTTACTTCTACAGTATTTCGCTTGCAGAAAACCGGAAAGACAATCTTGAAGCTAAGGATCCAGCTGGGAAATTTCGCAAGGAGATCCCAGTTGGTAGAAATTGTTTCATTGAGTAGTCTACTAGTTTTTACCCACGACTTCTCATACATAGACTTGGATAAAGAAAGATGTCAGTTATTACGTAAAAGGTGTACCAAAAAGCACGTAGTCAAAATGATATGACGAGGAAGCCTTCAACATACAATTCTAATACTGAACCTGCCTCACGCAGAGATCAAATTTGCAACATGTTTAAAAATAATAAAAAACTAAGGAGGAGGGTGGGGGGAGCTACTGTTGGAGGCTATTTGCTGCAGTAACTCCGACAGACTTTTGTTTGTGGTTGAAAATTATGTTACTTTGAGGGAACATGTTATATCAATACCGTTTCGTACACCGCGTTTCTGATTTTTCTGTTCTTTGCTAAAATATACAGCCTTCCACGGATGAAAACAGGTAAGTTAGCTACATACAAACACAAATAAACAGTCCGGAGCAGCGCAGATCTATACAGTATAATAAATTCTGTCTGTACATAAGCAGATCTTCCACAAACTGACTGCGAGAGATACAAAACCTGAACAAGGGATAAAACATACAGAGAATTGCACACACTATCCCTCTGCCTGTCACCGTGTAGCTATTTTTCAAAATTTCATGTATCCTCCCTTCTTCCTAATGGTACATAGTATTTCCTTATCAAATTTAATCAAGATTGGTTTAGTCGTTTAGACTAAGACAGAGAGACAGAGTCACTTTCGCATTTATAATATTATTGTAGGTCTTATATCAAGTAGATTTTAATTTTGGTCAGTTAATTCTTGTTGTTTATCCAAATTACCAACGAGTTGATACGGATTCATGTGGAGCTATAGTAATCGTGTAAGCTTCCCAGTGGAGCGGATCTTGGCGATCGGGGGCCCAGCAGTCACGTCGGAGTGGCCAGGTGTGAACCGACGCACGCATACCGAGGCGGGCAGTAATTTCTCGAGATGGCCCGGCCGACCACAAAAAAGAACTGCCCGCCCTCTATTCTCTCCTCTGGGGAGGCTCGCCAACAGGTTGGCCTCAAAGAGCGAGCCGCTGCCAAAGGAGAGACAATGGCTCTGCAGGTACAAGTCACCTCGTTGACTTTCTGCATGGTCCGCACTGGAATCTTTCATTCCGTGAATAGTTGGTAGTAAGATGAATTGGGATCTGACCTTCACCTGCTTCCCAGACTAAAATCCGTCGGTTGAATTATGAAGAAAACACCTCGGGCCTTCATTCCGCAGTTTGATTTGCAACGACACTCCAGACTGATTTATCTTACGCTTTTCTCTTGGCTGACACTTTCATCTATTTATCATAATACTAGCTGGTACTCACATCTTCATTCGTGATTGTCATGTATTTTAAAGGCTTTTATGTTTTAGTACTGAACCTTAAAAGTTTCCAACATAAAAAGTAGCCTATGTTACTCCCTGCCGAAACAGCAAGCCGCCAGTGAAAGTAACATCAAAATCCATTCACACACTAAAAATGTCGCATATAAATTATTTATATTATTTTTATACCTGAAAAAGCTTAAAAATCCTTCGTACTCTATAACATTTTAGTACATTCAAAAACATTCTAGACGTGCCCAACTTTTTTTTAATTTCGACGATTTTCGAGATATTTGAAAAAAAAAAATGGTTTTTAAATTCAAATTTTGTTTAAGTAGTGTGATCGGGGAGAGTGGGTGTGTTTAAGTGTGCAAAGTTCCATCAAAATCGGATAAAAACTGTTGCTTTGTATAAAGAACATTTGTAAAAATTAAATGGGATAAAGGTGTAAGGGTTTGGTTTTTGTAAACAGAATGTAGACAGTGTTTGTCTCTTTATTTTAAAGTATACGTGTGCAGCGCTTCATCGAAATGTGATAAAAACTGAGGGTTTCTTAGAACAACATTGGAAATTAAGAGAGGCAGTGGTAATGGGAGAAAGGGGTTGTTTTAAAGTATACATGTGCAAAGTTCCATAGATATTGGGTAAAAACTGAGGATACGTACAAAGAATATTGACAAAAATTTACGGGGTGGAAAGGGGAACAGGGGTTGTGTTTTTGCAAACCAAATGTAGACAGTACTTTTCCGTTTGCTTTAAAGTATACGCAAGCAAAGTTCCTTCAAAAACGGATAGAAACTGTAGCTTTGTTTAGTGAATATTCACAAATATTAAGGGTGTTGGATAGAGAAAAAGGGGATAGATTTCTGAAAACCAAATGTGGACAGTATTTTTCTGTTTGTTTTAAGGTATACGTCTGCAAAATTTCATCGATATCGGATAAAAAGTGAGTGAGTATGTACAAAGCAAGTTGACAAAAATAAAGGGGGTGGAAAAGGGGACAGGGGTTGGGGTTTTGGAAACCAAACGTAGAAAGTATATTTCTGTTTGATTTAAAGTAAAAAAGTGTGAAAAGTTCCTTCAAAATCTGATAAAAAATGTATGTTTGTATAAAGAATATTGACAAAAATTAAGGGGGTTAGAAAGAGGGTGAGGGGTTTGATTTCTGAAAATCAAAGGTAGACAGTGAATCTGCTTGTTTTAAGGTATATTTGTGCAAATTACCATCGATGTCAGATACTGATTTTCAGCGATGTGTTCCTCGATATCTTCTCGCTTCCTGAATTGTGTTCACTAAACTGTGATAAGTCTGCTGAGCCGAAGCTGGAATGGGAAGTCAACTGCACATAGAAGTTATGAAACCTATGTGGCTATGGTCCCATATTAATGATACACGAATTTGAGCTCCGTGAAGATGAACTATGTGATCGTGGAAAAACTCAGCCCACTGAAATGCACTGCACTACACTGCCCAGACTGATGTCTAGCCTCATGGGTGTCTGATCCCGCGGGATTGTGGGATCCCGCTTTGCTGGATTGCAATCCCTAGTTAGACCCATTCCCCCCCCCCCCCCCATAACGTTGAAATAAACGTCATTTTTAGACCTTTTTCTTTAATTCAAAGAATTAAAAAGATGACGTGATATTTCTCCCGACACCCCCCTTTTTTTTCTCTTATTGGAATTTGGTGAGATATCGCCGGAGCTACCCCCATCCCTATTTCACCAACGTAATTAATGGACTCCCCCGAACTTTAGCAGCTGGCAATCCCTACTTACTACCACTTTCACATAAGACAACCCAAACTTTTAATGGTCTTTACATGTCTCTCTTTGAAATGAATTATAATTTATTTAAAAAACAACTGAACGAATTTCTTTGAATTTTGTTTGAAAATTTAATTAAATATACTTGCGGTTGTATTTTGATAGGCTCCCCGGCAGAATCGTATTCTCCTATTAATAATTATACATAAAAATTGCTTTTCAATCAAATAACAGATGGAGGTAGAAATCATGCAACCGGATCTTAGGCTATGTGTGCAGCTGTCCATGTTTGTAGTAGCAGACGGAAAAATCAAAGCTAGAGGCAAGCGGTGTCCACTCCTGAGCCTTCTTGTTGATGCTTGCAGTGGGAATTTATTAAGAAATTTATAAATTGTCATAGAAAATCCCTAATTGGAGCGAAAATTCCAACAATTACAATTTTTACACGCTTTATATTAGCTTGACTTGTATGTATGTATGTATGTATGTATGTAACGGAATTTTACAATTCCATTTTGACCCACTTCCAGATGTCCGAGCTGTTTGAAATGTGGCACACATATTAAGAACCGGTGACAATACAATAATTTCATAGCTATATCCTGCTATTCTCATTACTTTGACAGTAACAACAGAAAAATGGTTGAATGTCGTGGAATTTTGCAATTTAATTTTAACCCAATTCCAGTTGTCCGAATTGTTTGAAATTTTGCTAATGTATTGTTAACTGATTACAATACAATAATTTCATAGCTATGTCTTGATATTCTGATTACGTTGACAGTAAAAACATAAAAATTTTGCACACGTTTTAAGAACCGTTGACAATACAGTAGTCTCTTAGCAACGTCCTGCTATTCTCGTTACTCTGACGGTAACAATAGAAAAATGGTTGCATGGGATGGAAAGTGACTTAACCGTCTTATGAAAGATGTGGCTCATTTTCCCCCACTTTCCGAATCGTCTTTGTGGCCTAGTTGGTTAAGGCGCGTGACTGGCGAGCAGACATTCCCTGCTCGAATCCCGATTTCGGTTCGCATTTTTGCGGATATTATAAATGGAAAAGATTAGGATAACCCATGGTTAGGACTTCAAGTTAAACTACACGTATCCTATACTTGATGGGATTACTGACTTAGGCAAATGAAGCCGCCACATTAGTCCACAGGTGCGATTCGAAAAATCTTCGTCATTTGGCGGCCACACCCTTTAAAAAACTAAAATCACGCTTTTGTAGTAATGTGAACTAAAAGGTTAAAAATAATATTTAAATATAAACATTTTGTTTAACAGTGATAGGACGTCCCACAATAAAGGATAAATTATTTTTTTTGAATAAGCTTAAAGTATAAAGTCACTGATTACAAAATTAACTTTAATATTAAAAAAGCGTGGGGTGCGCTCTACATAACTTTTGACAATGACTCTGTCTTTATAAACAGCCAACGACAAAACATATAAGACAGCTGAAATAGCACCCCATGGTTTTTTACATTAAAGTTAATTTTGTAATCAGTGACTCTATTCTTTAAGCTTATTCAAAAAAATTAATTTATCCTGAATTGTGGGACGTCCTAACACTGTTAAACAAAATGTTTATATTTAAATATTATTTTTAACCTTTTAGTTCACATTACTACGAAAGCGTGATTTTAGTTTTTTAAACTACAATTTTATTTATGACTTCAGTACACTTCCATTGCGTGTATAACGCCTATGATACTATCTGTTGACAAGTAAGCTGTCTAGAACCGTGTGAATTAGGGCAAGAGAACTATACATACATACATAATGGTAAAAACAACAATTACGTTTTCCTTTGCTTTCATATATTTTGTTATCATTAATGTGAAAAATTATCAGTATGTGCATAAACATTCAGTATGTTACATTTAATTAAAGAACATACATTATTTTGAGATTCGCAAGTTTATGATGTTTAATTTTTAAACATGTATGGATAAAATGTGTATTATTTGTCAGTCCATGACATAATCTATCACTGCATAGGAGTTTCGTTAAAATATGTTCTTCAGTAATGCGTACAAAGGCGGATAAAAATTGAAGGATTTTACCTGTATCATTGGGAACTATGTAACTTAGCATGCAGTACTAACTTAAAACAAGTGACCGCGGTTTGGATATGATCACCAGTCAACAATAGATTTGAGGTTCCCAGATCATAACTGCGTGATTTAACTTGATCTATTTCTTGAGTTTGATTACTATTGGACCTCGCTCAGCCGATTTAAACCAAAAATACATAGAAAAGAGCGTAAAAGCGTCAAAAAATGAATTTGTTGTGTCAAAAAATAAGGTGTTAGTGATGTACGTCACGATTGCGTGATATAGTAGAACTTCTTAAAGTAGATTAAAAATAAATAAAAAATGTGCTGTGTATTTTAGGGAGAAGTATTGTGTTTTAAGGATGAAAGGTCGTGTCTACGTAACTTGATCTACATAAAATACGAACCTGAACTGTATTTGAGAGGTATTAACGTGGAACATACACGATTTCGTTTTATACCAGGAGATGTACATACCATAATTTTCTGAATATGTACTTCGTGCACACAACAAACCAGCTACCCAGCATGGTAAGTAGCCCCACACTCTTTACTATAGCAACAATTTGCTTCTCATTCCAGCTCTTGCATTGCCTTGACCTGAAGAAATGCTTGACGGCATACGCCATTGGCCCAGCTCATTTTGGACTATTAACATCTTCGTTGCCACAATTTCACGTGAAAGATTTCTCTATCCCATCCTTACCCTATAAATCCAACGCTTATAAGATAAGTGAGCGTATTATCGACAACGCACCTGTAGTCGACATGAAATTGTATCAAGCTCGAACTAACCGATCCAGTTCACTCGTCAACATGAACTAGTTTATATATACGGTGAAGTCTCGTATGTGATTTTGGAACGTTTTTTAAGAACGTGTGCTTACCATTGCCAGAAACACCTATCTAGCAAAATCGGAAAGTACTTTACCTATCAGTTAAGGTAAATTTTCTTTACTTACTACTGAAAGTGAGTATGTAAATGTGATTACGATGAAATAAATGATAGTACGTGCTCATAGTTTTAACGAGAAGAATATTTCTAATAGGGATAAACTCTGGGTCGCATATTGGCAGTCAAATTCTTGCGCGTTCCTTAAATCGCGAGGGGTGTGGAATATATTTCCCTGAATAAAACTGAGGTTTAATCACAAATTGCACGAATCTTCGTGGCTTTTACAGCAATACGTTTTTTATACGCTACGTTGTCGAATTATAAACCAAAAATTGACGCATGGAGTCGGTCTTCGGTACATGCAATGTCATATTTAGGAGTCTATAGTTATGTATTTTATGTCGTAGGCAGATACTGAAATCCATCTCTTGCTAAGTACTTCATGTTAAGTCGGCAGATCATGCAAAGAAATATCTGTTTATTTATTTTATTTTATTATGAAGGGATTTATTAGTGCAAAGTTTCTTCTCTGAGTCTAAAATAACCCCCATGGACTCACGACTTGTCGGAGCTGGAACAAGTTTAGAGTTGTGGAATGGGTGTTGACTACAGGTACAAAATGTGTCAAATTTAAGAGCACATCTATTTCAAAGTATCGACTAGAGGAGCCAAAGCAGATGATAATGATTTAAAACAAAACGAAAATATATATATATATTATTTTGCACTTACAATTTACCTGCAACTGTTATAGAAGAGTAATAATCAAGACGCACAAAATGACTTTAAAGTAGAATGCCTATTCGGCTTCGAAAGTGGAAAAGAAAAATTCTTAACTTCACGATCATTTGCCGGCTTACTTTATTTTATTTTTTTAATTTTCTTCATGCTGTGTTTGATTAAAGCTATACATAATTTCTTTTCCACAAGCAATTTACCAGTTGTTACTTATCTGCAATTGATCTCTTTACCACTATTTACGACGGAGGCACACACAACAACCTCGCATGTGCTTCGTTTTTTCCTTCACATGACGAAGGGATAATCTAAAATATTTTTTCTTGGTGTATTTGTCATCGCAGCTGTGTTCGGAAACGAGGACATATTCCTGAGTTTCTGTCACCAATAGCAAATAAACCAAGGACGCTGAATATCATGTCAATGTTTGGTATCAAAAATCTCTCTTTAATTAGAGACACATTGTTTTTACTAATGCCAGTCTCTTTCAATCTGTGTTTCTGTTCAGTAAATATTTTGTTATTAGTTACCACATTGACTTTGCGTCACCAATTTCCTTTAGTTAGAAGCAGTTTTCTGACATTTTCATGTATTTAATTTTACTTTATACTTGAAGCCATTGTTAAAACTAAGTTGAATGGTATGTAAAAAAAAAAAAAAAATAAAGGACGGAAAGGTAAAGAAGACTTAATGTTAAATCACAGTAGCCTAAATTACACCTTTTAAGAAAAAACAAAAAGTAAATAGCAGAGATATATTGAGTTGTGACTTGCTTAAAAATGGTATCTATTTCTCGAAGTAGCAGCAAGTTTCCTTCATCCTAGATGTTACTTCAATGTAACAGTTCAAAATATGTGGACAGATAATATTATTAAAACTAATTTATCGACAATGAAGGCAATTGAAGATAACATCCACAGTAATCATTTTTTTTCATGATAAGGCAAATTAATAGTTATCCCCGACAAGAAAATTAGCTCTAACCTGAGCCTGACTAGTAAAATAGTAATTACAGTGAGAGAGATCTTCCTAACACAGAAGCCAGCGCGCCTGTGGGTAGGCTACATGGCTGCTCTGCCTGTGGTCATCGTTTCCCCATTAAGTGTTGAGTGGCCACTCGTGGATTGTGAATAGCCACTATGGGCGCTTCTGTGTCAAAGGGATTTGCCGCGTGCTTGCAGTCTGAATCTTCGATCATTGTATCGAGGTTACAAGCCTGCATGCAAAGAATGCTAATGACGTCATAAGGTAAGTATTCGTGCGTGGCCGTATTGTGGACACTTCTAAAGTTGCCAACAAACCTAGCCTCTTCTTATTCTGCGGTCTCGCCTTTGAAGTTCTAACTAATACCCAGGATACAAATGTTTCCACTCCGACTCCAGCTTTGTCCTAAGATGGAAAAACAGGTAAAGTTTTAGCGATCTCCATTAAGTTAGAAAGTTACTCATACGTAATACTGTGCCATATATAACAGCTAGGAATGCGAACTTGTCAATCAGGGGCCGCTAAATGACAGTAATCTAGGGCCTTTAGTTTTGATTATTGGACGAGTCACTGACGTCTGTTGTGAAAAAGTCAGAGCAATCAAGAGTTAATGTTAAATCACAGTAAATTACTCCTTTTAAGAACAAACAAAAAGTAAAAAGCAGAGAACTATTGAGTTATAACTAACTAGACAAAGCTATAGTTAAATAAGAATAGATCTAGCCGTATTTAATATCACCCTACTAGGGAATTTCTCAAAACTACATTTTTTTTCAGCCTTATTACATGTCAAGATTGAGGTAATTGACACCCAGAGAGGATTGAAAAGGGTAATGGAAACAACACGGCCACGACGTTTGAAAACGATCATCAAGACATAGTCTAAAGTGATTTTTGAAAATCATGGGAAACCGAAATCTGGATGCCTGTCCTCCAAAATTTGTGATCTGGGAGTAGCTGCTCACCCGTAAAAATCTGTTATTTACTAGTTTCTAAGTGGTGCAAGGTAAGAAATTAAGTACAGACATCTGAAAAAGTGATGGGAAGGAACCAAAATTACTGTAAAACTACAATTTTTTTTCAACTGCTGTTGTCTAACTTTAAAAGGTCTAAGTGAAGCTGGAGAAAATAAAATTGAAGCTGTAACCGGTAACGTTGTGATCGTTTTAGTCAAAGAATCTGCAGGTTGGTACAGTGTTTTTTTAAGCAGCACAAATGATGATCATTATCACTAAAAATTATCGCAGCCACTCGATAAATTACAGATTTTTCTAAAAAAAGAAATCTCACTTTGTCATATTAGTAATTAAAGGGCCACCTAATTTTTTCCATCATTTTGGGAATTATTATATCATATTATCTCACATTGCTATGGACCATTCAAGGATAATATCGCTGGATTAATTGTAAAAATTGAATATTTGGTAGTGTATTCTAGTAATGTTCCGTGATGTTCGCTGGATTACTTCTTAATCGTGTGATGCTACCGATAGTTAAAATAATGCAGGGGAAACCAACCTTCTTATCAAAACAAGACTTCTTTTATTTTCAGTTTAGTAATTAATTATTCACTTACATTACTGTTTTATAATTCATTTAGTCAAATCTAGATATGAACGAAAACACCTTCTTCATCTTGATATATAAGTATTTCAAAATGTTCCCAAACCTGCTCTTTATGAGATTTTGCTATTTTCCCGATTCACGTAACTCCTCTAGCGTAGGATACAACCAAACTTATTTTTGCTCTCACAGGCACGATATAACTGCTCTCTACTTAATATTGAAAATCAGTTCGAAAGATTAAAAGCATTCAAGCGATATTAAAAGATCAACGTATTCTTTAAAAAAGAAATTCTGATCAATTGCTGTTCTCTATTAGTAATATCTTTGGAGGATAAACAAGAAGGAATCACTGTAACTGCTCTCGTTCCAGAGAGGGAGAAATCTACAGACAGGTAGCGGTTTCGTTTTGAGGTTATAACTCATGCCTTAATGGAAAACCATTTTTGGCGAAGTGGGTTTCTATTAGTTCCGACGCTTTTACGATGAGTGAGCAAAAGCAAAGCCGAATTTCGACTCAATAAGAAGGAGCCGTAATATGTGAGGCCGCTAGCCGCTATAAACGAGAGGTTAATTCCGGTGTGAAATTGGAAGGCGAAATGTTCGGACTGTGGTCAAAGCGGCGGTCGCAAAAACCTGCCCTGCTGTACGGCGGCTGGAGGAGAGGGATTTTAACCCTCGCAAATCAGCTTTTTCTCCTGTCCGCTTCGACATGCAAGTGCTATCAGAAACGAGTACTGTAAGAAACATGCAAACGGTAACAGAATTCTTGAACAGCAAACTGACAGAAAAACGGGCAGTTAAATTAGGTTCTACAAAAATTTTGTACACCCGTCTCGTGACTGAAGCAGCTAATGGTCTATGACGGTTCGCGGTACTCGATCGAAACCCTGATGACTAATAATTTTTTAAATGAAACTTCTTTCGTCACGGTGGGGAACATTTGTTAACGTTACGCAGCACGCGTTAGAGGCTGATTGGCACTACGCCAGCAGTTCATTCGAGTGACGAGTATTTTAGTAGCTAAATTACTCGCTACTGTTCATAAATCGTTCTTACCACGGTCGAGTACTGTACTCAAGTTTCGTGGTATTTTGCCAGATGAACAGGCTGCAACGCAATCAAATGAATGAGCTGATACAGCTTATGTTAATCGTTATTTTATAAGAGGTAGATGAAAAAGATTATGCAAAAAGAAAAAATCAATGGGTACGAAAATGGGTTAGTAGAAAAGATGAACTAGGAGCTACAAATTGTCTTCTGAAGGAATTAGCATTAGAAGATCATTATGAATAGTTTGAGAATGTCCAAAAGTTTTAATGAGAATTCAGCCGCAAATTCAGCGTGAAGATGCCTATTTAAGAAGTGCAATTCTGGCAATTACAAAATTACAGGTAGTTCTCTACTTTATTGCCACCGGATGTAGTTTAAGGACACTCACACCTCGTATTTATACACGGAAAATCAGCTATTTCATAATTGATTACAGTGTGAAGGAATCTATGAAACATTAAAGGAATTGAAGTAATGTTTCTTAGAGATGCATCCGGTAAACTGAATCATTTTACTGAAGGAATGGAAACTGTTTCAGTACCTGTGCCTAATTTTTTTTACTACATTTTTTTTTACCTCTGCGAGTAGATCATTGTAAAAACATATTTTTTTTCGCGTTAGGTAGTACTTCTAATAACAATAGTAATAATATCTTACTGTGTAATCTATATGCTATTGTAATAAAATAAATAATAAAATTGTTCACTAAGCAGATGTTTTTAATTTTAATTATACTTCTCACAAAATCCAGCTGTGTTTATTGTATTTTCCAAATCCATGTGTCCAGATTTCTTTCTTTGTTTATTTTTTAGTGCTGGGACTTGATATTCTTCAAGCATTCTTGTTCTACAAACTTAGAAACATATTTTAAAATTGTTTCTTCACTCTAACGAAACGACATTTTTGCGGCAGCTAATGAACGCGACTTAAACAATAGGTCCAGACTTGTTTAGCTGATGAGCTAGTGGGCAGTGGCGCGTGGTGTGGAGAGCTTAGAACAAAACGGATCGACTCGACTAAACTACTGGCTAAACTGGTCGATTAAAAGTAACTAAATTGCACGTTACTCGACTATATTACTATCCCAGTACGAACCAGCATTAAGAGCGCTATATTGCGCGCATGCGCAGTTAGGCTGCTTTTCCACTACGCGGCTAGTCGCGGGCGACCGCAGTCGCTAGCGGCTAGTTTTTTAGCGACTGTTGTAGCGGCTGCGCGCGCGGCTGTATTGCACAAACCAGCTCATTTTCAAAATGGATGTCGAAGAAATAAATGATGTTAACAAAAAGAAAACGAAAATATAGATTTGGATACATCCTTTGTTCTTTGCATTGATATCGGAGCTTACGGAAAATGCAGTGTCGCATTTATATTTTGATATAATATATACTATAAAAAGAACACACCAATACGTTATGTTTTCGTCGGTGATGATCCTTCCTAACTAACTGATAAAGTTTTGCGTCCGTTAAAAGGGCGAACTTTGATAACAAAAAAGAGTTTTTAACTGTAGGTAAGGCGATAAATTTGGTATAATTAATTAAATTAAATTGCAATAGAGCGCACGCTCCGGTGGCAATTTCCCCTCTTCCTGCATCCACCTACATTCGCACTCTACATATTTTAACTTTATATTCTTTCAACTTTTTGGTAAATTATTCATCGTTTCTCTTGCTAACTTATTCCAATCCCTGACACCCTTACCTAAAGAAGAGAATCTTCCTACAACCTTGTGCCTGAAATCGAGTCCCAGCTTCCATGCATTACTTTTTATTCTTACACCAATATCTTTCCATGTCTCCTCACCAATATACGAGTTGTACACACCCATGACTCTCTTCACCTTCATCCTGTCTTGCAATTAATCCCATTCCATCTCTTTTTAAATGGCGTATATTTCACAGAGCTTTAAACGCAAACATAGATTTTTCTATAGATAGCGTTAGCTACGTGTATTTCGCGTAATTTTGTGCGTGAAAGGCGGTCAGTCGCGCGCGGTTAGTCGCGCAATGTGAATGGCGCAGTAAGTTTACATTGCTATTGAGTCGCGCGCGGCTGCTCCGAGTCGCGTGTACTTTTGCAGTCGCGACGACTGCCAAGTTGCGGTCGCTTCAATGGGTATGGTCAATGCCATAACTGAATAAATAACAATCGCGCGCGGCCAGCCGCGCGCGGCTGGCCGCGTAGTGGAAAAAGAGGCCTCACTGACACTGTAACGCAAGCAGCTACGGTACAGTCCACTGTCACTTGAGCTCATGTTGAACAGTGACTATTTGCTGAATTGTTGTGAATTAGTTCACGTTACGTTTTCTATGCAACTATGTACAAGTGTGAACGTATGTGTTTCATGAGTATTCCTAAATGTTAAAGCTTACATTTGTTTAACAGTCACTGAAAATCACGCGATGACGTCAGACTATATATTTACATCCAGATGAGTCGCCATTATTAAACGCATATACACTGACCAGTCTTTTAGTTGTTTTTACGTTTATTAGTAGCTTTTTGCTTATTTATATTATTTCGATGTAGATGGTTTCATTTTGTTTACTGATTGCTGTTAGAGTAAGAAAAGAAACATGGAATACGTAGAATTATGTGTTACACTTCTTGCACATGTTCACATTGATACAAGCACTTTTATGATTAAGGACTGCACCAGCATCATTCAAGAAATTGTGGTGCACAACTGCAAATCACTAAATTGCGTACAAAACGCCTGAAGTACGAGGGGTACCCAAAAATAACCGGAATAGCATTGCCGTGTAGTAGGCATTTCTGCCGCTAGGCGTTTATAGCATAATTCATTGTCAGTTCAGTGCCGCCTGAGTTGTTGGCTTGTTCTGATAATCTGCAGTGATTGATTTAGCTAGTGCTGTTTTGTTATTGTTTCATTTTTAATGATGGCAAGTTTAAGTGAACAAGTGCAGCTGTGAAATTTTATTTTCTACTCAGTAAAAATGCTGCAGAAACTGTTTGAATGTTGAAAACAGAAGAAAAAGATGACTCTATGGGAAAACTCAAGTGTACGAGTGGTTTACTCGGTTTAAAAATGTCGACATGACAGTTAATGACAAACCTCGTTCTGGACGTCCACCGCCTGCCCGAATCGACCAAAATGAAAAAACTTCGAGAGCTTATGCTCTCAGACCGTCGACAGACAATTGATCAACTGTCAGAGATTAGTGGGTTATCTTGGAGCTCGGTTCGGCGAAATTTAACCGAAGATTTTGGAATGAAAAGGGTTTCTGACAAGTTTGTTCCTCGGGCTCTGACTGATAATCAAAAAGGACGTCAAGTTGAAACATGTGCTTTGCAACAACAGCATGAAATTGAACCAGATTTTCTGTCAAAGGTCATTACTTGTGATAACTCATGATGCAATGGTTATGACCCGGAAACAAAGCAACAGTCAAGCCAATGGAAGGCGTCATTGTCACCCCGTCCAAAACATGTAGTCAAGTCAAATCAAACATCAAAACGATACTCATTTGTTTCTTTTTATGCTAAGGGCGTAGTTCATTCAGAGTTTGTTCCACCACATCAGACCGTCAATCAAACCTTTTATTTGGAAGTTTTATGAAGATAACGCAACAGTGGTCGTCAAAGACGACCCGAGATGTGGCAGACAGGTGACTGGTTCTTTCACCACGATAATTCTGTTAGGCAGTTTTAGGCTAAAAATGGCATGGTTCCGCTGAACCACGGTTCTTACTCGCCTGACCTGGCTCCTCGCGACTTTTTCTGATTTCCACGCATGAAAATTGGCAAGAAAGGACACCGCTTTGACAACATTGAAGAGGTCAAGAAAAAAACGAGGGAGGAGCTGTCAGCCATTTCTAAAGATGACCATAGGAAATGTTGGAACAGTGGTTTGTTTTTGTGAACTAAATTAGTTTACACTGTTGGTTTCTCAAATGATTGAAGGTTGGCTGGAACCTGCAGAAGGGAATATACTTAGCCTGGTATAGTAGGAGGATGGCCATTTCCTTTCCGCATTGTCCAACCTAACCCTGCAATCCTACCGGTTAATGGGGACCTACATTTTAACGCGGAACTGGAACCACGGAAATTTTCTGGCGTTCTTTACGTTACACAGCAAGATGTAGGGTCTACTAGTCGCGAAAGATTCGCTGAGAGACTGATTTTTTTTTTAACTGCTTTACGTCACTTAACAGCGAGGCCTTTAGAGACGGGAGTGGATGGGGGCAAGGAATGGGAAGGAATTCGATCATGGCCTTTTTAAGGAAGCATCCCGGCATTTACCTGGAGTGATTTGGGAAACCATGGAAAACCCAAATCTGGATGCCCAGATGGGGATTCGAACCGCCGTCCTCCCGAATGCGAGGCCAGAACGCTATCCGTTACACCACCACGCTCGGTAAACAGCTTCCTGAAAGGAAGACAAAAGAAAAGAATAACGTGAAAATCTCCACCGAGACAGGGGTGCGAACAGGAGATTGTCAGATTTCCAGTCAGACGTCTGAATCACTGAGCCACCAGAATGTTAATTGTTCTTTTTTTTAATTTTCCTTTTGTAGGAGATTGCCATGTTTGCATTCTGCTGAACCATAGAATCTTAAAGTAAGTGAAATTAAATTTCTTTGTCTTTGACCTGCATACCTTTTATTAGCTAGATAAACAACAATTAAATAGCCAGCAAAACCATTACAGTAGTGAGATAAAATTTCCATCGCTCGTTCGTTACTCTAGACCGTGTTTCACTACAATTACAATGATTTCACACTACCTCTTACGCTTCATCTGTATCCTCTGACCAAAGACAATATTTTGTATCCTATGTTATTCTTTATTTAACATTTTACGTGTGGTCTTCAGTCGTATTTTCCAAACCAATATCATTTTCCTTTACCTGAAATGAAACAATCACGTTCCACCTTTTATTTCCCTTGTCTGCTTAAATAGATTGATCTATTTGTTCATCGACATTAATCACTTCGATTTTCACTAAACTTCACATTCATTCAACAACCTCTTATACAATTACACTGCACTCAATTTATTCAATAATTCAATTGCACTTCTCCTAAAGTAAGGCCCATGTATTTAAAATTATTTTGCAGCTTAAACAACCTCTTTCAAAAACGCATCTCTCGCATAATTATTTCCCCGTTTATTATCCTCTTGTTACAATATAATATCTTTCTCTTTGCATGTCCTATGGCCTACTTTTCTCTTTGCTGGCAAGGATGCTCGAATGACTGTATTGGTTTTTTTTTTTTTTTTTTTTAACAGTTTAACGTCCCTTTTTAACAACGTGGTCTTTAGAGACGGGAAAGGATGGGGGCAAGGAATGGGAAGGAATTCGGCCATGGCCTTTTGAAGGAAGCATCCCGGCATTCACCTGGAGTGATTTGGGGAAACCATGGAAAACCCAAATCTGGATGCCCGGACGGGGATTCGAACCGCCGTCCTCCCGAATGCGAGGCCAGAACGCTATCCGTTACACCACCACGCTCGGTGACTGTATTGGTATTACAGTTATTCATACAAAATTATACATGTGATAAAAATATATTCAAATTTACATGTACACTCGCTTTTGCTTCATGTATGTCCGTTACAGGATCTTTGGTCTTACGAAACCTCTAGCGATGAGCCATGGCAACTAGAACTAAAAGAAGCAGAACCATCAGGCTGATCGGTGGTTGAGGTAGAAGTCAAACAGACTACCGTTGGAACGTGAGGACAACGGGCTCCTTGAGATGATCCACTCCGCTACCAGGAAGCCGGTTGAGTCGTTTTTCACTTAACAGCGGCTACGTACCGCTATCAGCTGCCCATCTCGTATTAATTATGAATTCTGAAAAGAGCGCTCTATCAGCCGGTACGAGCGGGGTCGGCGAGTTAATTTGATATTCCGGCAGAAAATAACATCGCCCTCTATCTCTCCTGATGGCGTTTTATACTCCCCGTCCGCCGATTGATTCTCTCGCCGGACAAGTATTGGAACAGCCATCTTACAAGTCACGCAGCGCTCCATTGTACAGTAGAATGGATTGCTCTCGGAATTAACTCTGTGTTCCCGTTGAGACCCTGTTTGACCGCCTCGCCTCTGGGTAAATACCACAAACGCCATCTCATTGTTCGTTGCGTCGTGGGCGGTTGGCCACTGGTAGCATAATAGCTTCAGCGCCGCTGCTGTCAAACCCATTTATTACAGAAATGCTACACCGTATTTCACTCCTGATAGTGTAGACGAAGTGTTGTTATAATTGAAAATATCGATACTGACGTTTCGAGTGATCACTCCACGAAGGTAAAGTGACGGCAGAGAGAAGCTTACGACCTCACTCAACTGCTAAGCCGGGGAAATGAAATAAGATATGGAGCTCCACCTCTATCATCCCTACTATATCGGCCAGAGATGACAACATGATAAGCTGGGTATTTAGAGTTTATAAGAATCGGCAGTCCCGACAGTACCGGATTAACCACGTAGCAGGAGGTAGCAAATGCTACGGGCCTCGCGCCTTCTAGGGGGCCTCGCGCCTTCTAGGGGGCCTCGCGCCTCCTAGGGGGGCCCCGCACATAGGCTAGTCGGTGAACATTTTTTTTTTTTTTAGCTCTACAATCTTCCCCCGGACGGCAAAATTTAAGGGCCTCTTCTTCACATATGCTACGGGCCACGCGCTGTCTTAATCCGGACCTGAGTCCCGATGGCTCAGTAGATTGCAGCACCATGATGGTTTGTGGCGCTGACACCAGATCAGCTGGTTCGAATCATGGTGGTGGATGAAATTTGCGTCATTATAATCATTGGCCGGCAGGATAGGTGCGTTTAAGTCCAGGGTTAAATCCAAAACCTTTGCGCAGTACATATGGAGTGAGGACATACGACACTGTTGTTAGTATTTCATGTGTCGGATGGGATGTTAAATTGGGCGGCCCCCTTGTATCTTTCGTAAGAGTAGGCCTGAATGGGCTGGTACCAGGATTCACCCTCTCCCTTCCTTCATCTCTTATCAACAACACTAACAATACACTTCATACATACGTTATCACAGTCATCCACACTTAAGAACGCTGTCATACTGGGGCAGGCAACGGGAAACCTTCCCAGTTCATCTTGCCATACTTTCCTATGGAGGGGTAAACATGCCCCATGGTAACCGCCTACGGCCGGAGACGGACAAGACGTTCACAGAAGAAGAAGAAGCAGGCAACCGCATTTAGTTTAGTCGAATCAAAGGTGTGAGTACTACCGCCTCGTATCCACTTGAGCACACTCAGGCGAATGAGCCGCTCATTCTTTTGGGCGCGCTCGTTTGAACGTGCTCAAGAAAAAGGAAATTTTGGTCGAACGAGCCTGGTGCCAGTGCTCGGAAAACGCTCGGCTATTGTGTCGTAACGTGTGCGCGCGCGGCAGCTGTGGCCTTTATTATTATCCATAAGATGTCAAAGTAGGATAGAACCATGGTGGTGGATTAGAGAACGTTACATTCTGCAAATAAATTATCATAATAATTTAATTAACGAATTGACTTTTGAAGGAGATAATGAGCTTTTTCAAAATTTTATGAGAATGTCAACGATCGATTTCGAACATTTGCTGTGTTTAGTTGAACCTTGTATTAAAAAGCACTGTACACCTATGCCTGAGGCCACGTCACCAGGAAATAAATTAACGGTAACATTAAGGTTCCCGCCTAGGGAGATTCCTATACAAACCTGCAGCAGATTTTCATAGTACCCTGCAGCGTTAACCGTTTTTTACCGGTAGCCTGTGACAATATTGTTAGTCGCTCCAAAATTATATTTAGTTTCGTATCAATTTATTATTTTTATAGACTTTTACGACCAATATATATCCAGAAATTATTTTATGTTTTTTTAATCTTTTTAATTTAAGTCATCAATTCCAAGGTTTAATACGTCGCTGATTTCACGGCATGCATCCTCTCATTTACTTCGATTATAAATATTGTTCGCGTGAGCTTTCCCATAATAACTTCTTTGATGTATACCGATTAATTGTTGGCAAGCATTTGTCGTTCTCCCGCATGCTCGCGCTTATTATAAAAACCGCCAAACCACCGTCCTCACTGACCGCCGAACGCACACTGGCACGCCTATGAGCATTCTAAAACACCGCCACACAATTGGCTCGACCCGAGCGCGCTCGCTGTCGTTTGTTGCGAGCGTACTCAGGCGTCCACACTTGATCCGCTCGCTTCACAGAGCGGTTCATTCACCTGAGCGTGCTCAAGAGGATACGAGGACTAATGTGTGCTGCTTAATTTGGTTACAGAACGTTCGACAAATGTTGCTTGATTATTCTGATATCTGAACTTACAAAAGCGTTATAAGGTAAGAGCATCGCAGTACTTTTCTGGATGCTTTAAACCGTACATTTAGTATTCACTACTGAAATTGGTACTTTCAATACATGACCCCTTTGTTATTTGATAGTCATACTGATTACATCAAACTGAATAAATATATTATTTTCAGACTTTTTTATTTTTACTGCCTGCATGTGGTGATAGATGTCCTAAAAAAATGACGGCTTATGATATTTTATTACCACAATTTTTTCCTACTGAATGTAGTATTGCTTGCAGTCTATGTTATTTGATAGCACTGAGTTCCAGAGTTCCTTTCTCTAAGCTACCAGCCACCTGCTTTCCAACTGCTAATTCTTTAAACCGAAAGGATGCGTAAATCGTAGTACTATCCACACTATATATTGTATATATTACTTTAGAGGTTATGTAATTTAATTTAAATGTATAAGACGAACACTTAACTTCGCTTACATAATGAAGTAACTATTAACCGAGCGTGGTGGGTGAGCGATTAACGTTCTGGCCTCGAATTCGGGAGGACGACGGTTCGAATCCCCGTCCGGACATCCAGATTTGGGTTTTCTATGATTTCCCCAAATAACTCCAGGAGATTGCCTGGATGCTTCCTTCAAAAGGCCAAGGCTGAATTCCTTCCAGTTCCTTGTCCCAAGTGCCATCCCGCCTCTAATGACCTAGACGTCGTCGCGGTATAAAGCCATAATTAAAAAAAGTAACCATTAAATACAAAATACATGGGACTTCATTTCGTATCTGCCCTGGTGGCCACGAGACACCTGCAGTTTAAGCACGCGTCCGGTGTGGATTTATGAGGGTGGGAGGACTTGTGTCTTACCTGTGATAGAACCTGATTTGTCAGATCTGGAGGCGTTACTCTCTTGGAGGACTATGTGATGCCATCGGTCTCCGAAACGTGAAACTACATTCTTTGTTTGTGGAATGTTTAGTTTATGAGGATGAGACTGGGGATGGTCCCAGCGTTGTGCCTCCCTGATATATTGTGATGTCACTATAACGACTGCAGTCACACTTGCGGGTGTATGATAGGACATTAATATGATAAACAAAAGAAAATACTTGTCTGGAAAGACTCTGAAACTAAAATGGAGGAGTTTCTAAAGTTTTTTTATTTATTATTTCTGGCTTTACGCGTCGGCGACTTGGAAGTCATTAGAGGCACGATGGAGCTGGGAACGGGAAGCAATTCGGCCGTGGCCTTTTGAATGAAGCATCCCGGCATTCGCCTCGAGTGATGTGGGGAAATCTTGGAAAACCAAAATCTGGATGCCAGGACGGGG